>OX411805.1:8199344-8479344 GCA_948253155.1 Leucoma salicis | reverse complement strand
TATATATACAATCATTTTGCTATCCAAAGCTATCGTTAAAGGAAGCACCACACCACAGTGCCAGTCAAAAAGAACCAATACTCAGAACAACTACGCTAGTCTTCGATCACCAATACAACTAGATATCGGGTCGGTCCAAAAAATCTGTCTCGGTACAGCGCACTTGAAATGTAGCTCACATTTATTTTGTTTAGTTCCCTTAAGAGACAGCCAATGTTAACACGTTTCGCAATGCCGCAGTGTCTATTCAAAAGTTATAAATATAGATAAGCAATAAAGTGGCTTATCATCCATTATTATCATTGATGTAAAAAAAGAGAAGATACACAATCAGGCACCAAGTGTCCAGTATAAATGCGTGCAGATTACGCTTTCTGCACTCCTGAGATTCGTTTCGATGCGCGAGTAGATGAAGCGTATCAAAATGACTAATTGTTCGATGCAGAAATGCCGAAATACAGTCGAAACCATCGTTTAGAACAACTTACCGGTTGTATTGACCCAGAACAAAGGTCCCGGCTGAATGCTATTAAACGTTATACACAAATATTAATATATCGGGTTCAACCCGTGACCACGGCCGATGCAATACGGTCGAAACGTCGGGAAATTAAGGTATTCAACCTCAACATTATATACGCGATTAAGACCCGATATATTAATATTTGTGTATAATGTGTACAAATCGCGAAAGTTTAAAAGTCTTTATTGCTATTAAACGATTTGAATAGGTATCCACATCTGGCACAGTATAATGATCAATGGCTATTAAAATCGCAAAATTAAACAAATAAGTGTCGAGTGTAGGGTCTTTTACAATTCTTAAACAAAACACGTGCAGTAGAGTCAAATCCCGCTTCTTCATATCTCTTCAATTAGTTTGTTTTTTGTTACTTGTCTCTACACAAGACGCACAAAAACATATTGTGGAGTTATTTGTGAAAATTTTAACATGGCGCAAAGAAAAAGGAAACAAATAAATATCGAAGATCGCGTATTATATCAAAGCTAGAGAGCGGAATTCCAAACAAAGGCTTAGCAAAGGAATATGGTGAAAATACCACTTCATAAAAAAATAGGACCTCGTATCTCTAAAACATCACCGGTTGTTACTTTTAACGACTAAATATGAGTAGTCCCTTCTGGTTAGGGAGCTGAGTGCCATTTTGGTATATGATTTGTTCGTCTTTCATATTAATAGGGATGAAAGTTTATGCCAATACAAACCGATTTGGTCCTGTAAATGAAAGTCATATGTCCCTGCGTTTTCAAGTTACAGCGCTTCAAAAATGTAAAAAGAAAAAGTGATACTAAATCATTTGTTCGCGTCTGCCTCTTGCACTGATGGTCAAAATCATCCTTAAAACTATAAACATCGAAGAGGCACATGTGCAGGGCTCTGTTTTATCACGGGACGTAGGTGCAAAAATGTAAAAAAAAACTATACTAAATCATTTCGTCGTTTATATTCCTAAAATATTGTGAGCATCACTTATTTTGTTACCAAAACTAAACTAGCCATAAAGATTAGTGTATTGAACAACCATCATTCTGATGAACATGAAAATGAAGATAAGCCCCTGCCTTCGTTAAATATTTAGATATATATTGTACACCATAGTACATTATATATATATATATATATATATATATGAGAGGATCACCGGAGGAAACGATCGACAGTTCTCACAAGGTTGACCGCGTAAAACAGTTGTCTATAGAGGGATTCCACGTCAAATCAGGCGGTAAAATAATTACTATAGATAAAAAATGTTTAAAATAATTAATTTTTTTTTTCATAATTTCTTATTTTAATTGTTTCTTGAAGTGAGAATACAAAAAGAAAATAATCCTACTGAAAATTGATTTTTATTTCTTGGTTTTAGAGTGAAACAAAATCATTTTTCGTTAATTTATTAGCCTCGATGGCCTGAAATAAAAATGATTCAAACAGAATAAAAAAATTAAAATAAAAAAAAAAGAAATTGTATTGTTTTGGTCCATTCATCCATCCATCCATCCATCTGCCTTTCAACGTTCACTGCTGGACATAGGCCTCCCCAAGAGAACGCCATAACGAGCGGTCCCGTCATGGGGGATAATGCCGTAATCGCCACGCTTGGCAGGCGGGTTGGCGATCGCAGTCGGCTCTTACGACTCGCGTGGGTAGAGAGGGGTGGGACAATTCTAAAAACGGCCCCACACGGACGTTTGGTCCATTATCGATATATTATTCTTTCACATTTGAGAAATGAAATGGTGCGCAGCGGCTTGATTATATACTCTTGGTGTAGTCGAGTCCATGAGCGACGGTTACCACTTACCATCAGGTGGGCCGTGGCTTGACTGCCATCATAAGCAATAAAAAAAAAATTCATTAATTTTAAAAAGGCTCCTCTTTATGTTTTTCCTCAATTTAATGTTTTTTTGACATCAAAAGGTCAGGTCAATGACAACGTGATTTGACGCGGAATGCCCTATAGGTAAACGCCAACTACCTGGGGAATTATACCGTTGTCACTCTCTTCTCACTAAGAAAGAAAGATAAAAACTTTCGAAAAAAAAAATATATAAAAATGCTCTGCCCTTGGAAAATCAGAGGTCTGGAGGTCTGCCGCTTCGATGTTTATCGTCTTGAGGATGATTTTGACCATCAGTCCAAAAGACAGAGACGAACAAATGATTTAGCAGACATTTTTTTTTACACTTAAAGCGCTGTCGATTGAAAACGCAGCGCTATCATGGTGGCAGACTATTTTTCTGTGGTTCTTTATATCGTCATTAATCGAACAATTCAGGTCTGCCAAGCGAACAATTAATATACAAATTTTTAAATCATAATTTTTTTTTTTAGATTAATTTCTTAAATAGTCAGAGGGCTGGACGTCTGCCGCTTCGATGTGCCTCGTTTCGAAGGTGTTTCTGACCATCAGTTCAAGAGGCAGAGACGAACAAATGATTTAGCATACCGGTGTTTTTTTACAATTTTAAAGTGCTGTCTTTTGATAACGCAGGCCTGTTATGGTGGCAGACGCGGTCCTTTATACTTTTTATGGTACAATCATCGATATTAATCATGTCTGCCACACGGACAGATCATATAGAAATTTTGGCATCCAGCGCCCTAACCATTCGATGTCGTTATATAACAGATTTTGACTGTAGTGAATTAAAAGTACAAAAAAAGGATAGCGTTTCTTATTTTCGGTAAGTAATATTAGACATTATTTCTATTTCATACATATTTTGTTGCTTTAATGTCGATTTTTTTTGTTTTTCAATATATTTAGTTTCAAATGATCGACCGATGGCCCTGTATGAACCAGTCAAATAGAATATGTATTAAAACAAAGACAGCCTCGAGCTATGCTTATACTTCAATATTTGATCGCATAATACGACGTTCTCGTTTCTAAAAACCTTGTTGAATGTATTTTTTTTTTATATTTATGAAGTAATTAGTTGACATTGTTTTATTTATAGTGTATTTTCCTTAACTTTTCTTATTATCTAAACAGAAATGGCGTCCTGGCAACCAAAGACAATTGATAGCGTTGGGACATCATCCAATGAACGAGTGAACAAATAAAGTTTGTGACTGAATGACTTTCATATCAAAATGTGGGATTTCCACAGAATTCATTTTAGTTGGGAATGGAACCCTGGGAATAAATAGCGTTTATAATATTTTTTTTTAGTAAGCTGCCAGAATATCCTTCACTATCATGATCAAAGGATTAATTTTTGAAAATCATCTTTGCCTTATAGAAAGAAATAAAACGACAAGTTAGTTTTATTTTCTTTTATTAATTTGAGTCACTAGTTCCTTCACTAGAGAAGTAAATTTTATAATATTATTTTTATGATGTTCTTTCTATAAATGATAGTTACAGTTCACTCATTGGTCAGAATCATTCAGTCGCTTATCGCATCCCTACGATCCAAACAGATTGTGGTAGGATTTAGAAACGTCAAATTGAGATGATCTTTTTTTATCTGTTGAAATGGATTCCGATATTTTAAACATTTTATGAAAATTATTGTGTTTGAATAGTTAATTTGAAGCAATTTTTAGTGTAATGTGTGTGTAATATCAAGTGCAATAATCAAGACGCTCATAACTTAGGTAAAGTTTCTGATTGATGCCAAAACTCATGATTTTCGTACCCGGTACGGTTTGTTTACGTCTTAGGACAAGTTAAGAAAAATACACTATACAAAGTTTTAATATCAATAACATTGTCATTTAAATGATGATTTTAGTTTTCCTAGGGATCCAATCAGACGATAGAGCTTGCTCTAAATTATTTATAAATATGTATTCATTTTTGATGTGAAACATCTAATGCGGAGGGAGAGTAAAACCGGCTGTTAGCGTGGCGACGCTTTTATTTTACTTATCCCGTTCAAATCTTGCAAGTTAAATTTGAAACACTTATTTGACGCAACCCCATCGAATTTGGAATCATTTGATTCGTCTTAACGAGTACTTTGTCTTTAGATGGTATCCAGGGTCTGATGATAGAGCTAGAAGGTGGTCATAGGAACTCTGTAATGAAACGACGCAACCCTATCAAGTTTATACTCGTTTGATTCGTCTTGAAAGTACTCCACTTTGTCAAGTTATGATCATTTTATTTCTACAAAATAATTTCGATGTTTTCACATCTGCTAGACGTCCCGCGACGTCTAGTTTTTTTTAATTAAACGGCGAGTGAATTCGAATGTCTCAGCTAGTATTTTATAAGATGATTATTTAAATTGTTGAATTTATGGCTTTTATGCTTCCCTCTCCACCCATGGGAGTCGTAAGAGCCGACTGAGGGAGTGCCGGGGGAGTGGGCAGCGGCACTCTTTCGAGTATTAACAACACCCACTGCGATCGCCAACCCGCCTGCCAAGCGAGGCGATTATGGCACTATCCCCCATTTTTGGGGAGGCCTATGTCCAGCAGTGGATGTTAAAGGGCTGATGGATGGATGGATGGATGGATGGATGGATGGATGGATGGATGGATGGATGGATGGATGGATGGATGGATGGATGGATGGATGGATGGATGGATGGATGGATGGATGGATGGATGCTTCAATAATGAATGTTTTAATGTTGTACTCCTATCACTTTTATTTTGATTTATGTATGTTTATTTTGTTTCTTATATATAATAAATAGATTGATTTTATAGAATATCATCATTCCGCACCTTGCTTGCATTGCTTCTGCCAGTGACATCGTTTGCGTGGATTTAAAGTTTCAAATCTATTAAATTGTTTGTGCATATTCCATAGGAACTCCTTATCGGGATAAAAATGTTGGTGTTTTAGGTCTATATGCCAAAAATAAATATCCTACGGTAACTTGATTTTTCGGTATAAATATTAAGCTATATATTTAATCAAATGCCTTAATTTTTCTACCTACCAATTTTATAATGTAGTATTAACAAAAAATTTAAAAACTACTGCGAGGATGCCTTTGTCCCTTTGACTGGACTAACGTTTGGTTTTTAATAACAAATTTGGGCCTGTCTTTATCTACTTATTTAAAAATAACCCTTGCTTATATTGGTATAAGATTGAAATTACTAAAAAAAATTGAAATGCTAATGCTATACAATTAAGTATGATTATATATACAACTTTTGGGATAATGTAGGCATAAATATTAACGGGGAAGAACTCAACCATTTAAGGTTCGCCGATAACTTAGTATTAATCACGGACAGCCCTAATCCACTGCGACATATGCTGCAACAATTAACAGAAGCTAGTAGAATAGTAGGTCTTACCATAAATAAATCCAAAACAAACGAAATGACAAACGGGGAGGAAACAGCCATAATAATAGATGGCGAAAGCATTGGATACGTGAAAAGCTACACATACCTGGGACAGGTAATATCATTTAGAGATCAAACGGACATGGAAATCGAAAGAGTTGCTTGTGCATGGAAAAGATAT
Source organism: Leucoma salicis (assembly GCA_948253155.1). NCBI lineage: Eukaryota > Metazoa > Arthropoda > Insecta > Lepidoptera > Erebidae > Leucoma > Leucoma salicis. The sequence goes on along the minus strand of OX411805.1, from coordinate 8,473,381 downwards.
TGGTCACTCAAGGAGATACTTAAAAGTAAATACTTTTCCATGGCGGCAAAGAGAAAAGTCCTCAACTCGTGCGTCTTATCATGCCTGACGTATGGGAGCCAAACGTGGACCCTAAATCAAAAATATATTTTAAAACTGAGATCATGTCAGCGGGGAATGGAGAGAAGCATAATTGGTCTCACTAAAAAAGATCGGTTAAGAGCAGTTGAAATACGATCCAGAACCAAAGTAGAAGATATACTAAGAAAGTAAGACAGTTGAAATGGACAGGACACATGACGAGAGATAGTAAGTTAAAATGGACAAAAATTATAACAGAGTGGCAACCACGCGATCGCAAAAGGAAAAGGGGAAGACAGGCAAAAAGATGGATAGACGACATAAGAAAAATTGGAGGCGTTACCTGGTCTAGGAAAGCTAGACAGAAATAAACAATGTGGAAACAGCTGGAAGAGGCCTATGTGTCACAGGACACGCTGATCACTAAACCGGAAAACCCGATGTGTTAGATTTAAGTTCTTTTAATAATATTAGATTATACTTGTGTTTAGTTCTTCAGCAATAAAAGCTTAATAATAATATATACAACTTTAGCCACGATTTGTAAACACAATTGTGTATCCTTAATTAATATATCAATGATTATTATCCACGGCTACAAATCTTTGACCAAGATTGGCCAACACATGTGCAAGCTTTTGGTTTAATAGAATAGTAAATGTATGGATTACATTTGTATTGTACAATTTTTTATAATTTGTTACTAAAAAACGGGATAGATAGATTGTGGGATAGTAGGCCGCTTCGTTCGCCCTAATAACGGAATAATATTTTTATGACATCCCGACACCTTAGCCAGAGCCTAGACATATTGGCTAGCCATTTGAAAAACAATAAGCGTACATACTTTTTTATGTACACATAAAAAAAACATAATATGAATTACCTAAATATTATTTTTTTAAATACAACATGTGTGGCAAACAAGCATACAGCCCAAGTGATGTTAAATGTTAAACACAAAGTGAAAAATGTGAAATCGAAAATAACAGTCAGGAGCAGGATTTGAACCTGCATCTTCTGGATACCGTCCAGATGCTTTACCAATTCAGCCATCCTGACAATTGCTCCTGACTGCTAATTTCGATAACACATTCATACTTAACGTCTTTGGGTGACGCCTGCACCATCTGTCGGAAGTATTTTCATACATTATACCGACCAGGTAAACTTAATTTTACAATTAAGATTTTACCTAATAATGACGCAAACCCTATAAATATTTATATATATTTTTAGCATTTGACATGCTTAGCACTATACATTAAACACAAAGTGAAAAATGTGAAATCGAAAATAACAGTCAGGAGCAGGATTTGAACCTGCATCTTCTGGATACCGTCCAGATGCTTTACCAATTCAGCCATCCTGACAATTGCTCCTGACTGCTAATTTCGATAACACATTGAAATGTATGAAAATACTTCCGACAGATGGTGCAGGCGTCACCCAAAGACGTTAAGTATGAATGTGTTATCGAAATTAGCAGTCAGGAGCAATTGTCAGGATGGCTGAATTGGTAAAGCATCTGGACGGTATCCAGAAGATGCAGGTTCAAATCCTGCTCCTGACTGTTATTTTCGATTTCACATTTTTCACTTTGTGTTTAATGTATAGTGCTAAGCATGTCAAATGCTAAAAATATATATAAATATGATGTTAAATGGTTACTGTAGCTTATAAATGTTAGCATTACCAGAGGCATCACTCGCGGTAGGAGGTATACATGAAGGGTAATAAGAAAACTATAAGCTGAGGGTGTGGGTCTTTGGCCCTCTCACTCACCATACGAAATACTAAGTAGGAGTACCTACTGTTGTTTCACGCTGATCTTCTGTGAGAGGATGGTAGTTAGCCGATCGAGCTGATCCATACATGCTGGGATAAGCATGGCACTATTTACATACTATTAGTCACAAACACATAACACTAATAATATGTATGTACATTCAGTCAAGAAAGTACCAGGAATGGATGATTTGTTTATGGTTCCAAATTCAAATTTTTGTTTTTTTTTGTTGTTGTTAGATTGGCACAACTGTTATCCATTTTGGCGCGGAGTTTGAAATGCATCTGTTATTTATAAAATACAGTGCTGTTTTTAGTTATATCATATCTAGTGTATATTGCGAATTTCATAATGGACAAAAACATCGAACAAAGAATTTGTCATAAATTTTGCATCGCCAATGGAATTTCGTGTTCGGAGTCACTGTAACAGAAGGCTTATGATGAATCGACTTTATCAAAAACACGTGCTTATGTACAAAGCGTTTGAAAGCGGTCAAGATGTGATGGAAGATTTGCCTCGCTCTGGTAGGCCATCAACGTCTGCAACTGAAGTTAACATTGCAAAGTGAAGGAAATAGTGACTGAAAATCCTCATTCAACTTTGAGAGAGATAGCCGCCGTACTTTCTGTGTCTCACGAGTCGATCCGTACCATTTTAAATAATCACTTGGGTATGAAACATGTTTGCGCTCGGCTAGTCCCAAAAGCCCTGAATTTTCTCCAAAAACTCAATCGCATGAGAGTCGCTGAGGACATGCTGGAATGAGTCAATTCCGACCCAACATTCATGAAACGCATTGTTACTGGTGACGAGACGTGGGTTTACGAGTTTGACATGCAAACTAGTCAACAAGCTTCGGAGTGGCGACTTCCAACTGAACCGAAACCGAAAAAACCACGCCAAAGTCGATCAAAAGTCAAAGTCATGTTGACTGTTTTCTTTGACTATCGCGGTTATGTGCACTCGGAATTCTTGCCAGAAGGTCAAACGGTGAATAAAGAATATTATTTGAGCGTTATGCGGCATTTAAGAGAGCAAATTCGACGAAAAAGGCCAGATTTGGGGAAAGAAAATTCTTGGACTTTGCACCACCATAATGCGCCTTCGCACAAGGCCATCATTATGAATGAATTTTTGTCCAAACACTCAAGAAATACCATCGAGCAACCACCGTATTCACCAGATATGGCTCCAGCCGACTTCTTTCTTTTGCCTAAACTCAAATTACCACTTCGTGGCACCCGTTTTCAATCGGTAGAAGACATAAAGGAGAATTCGTGGCGAGAACTGAACTCAATTCCGGAAACAGCGTTAAAAATGTTTTGGTGATTGGATTATTCGTTGGCGTAAGTCTATCGTTTCTGAAGGAGAATACTTTGAAGGTGATAAAATAAATTTGAAACGGAAGGATAACAAATTTTTTGTGTATTATTGATCTTTTCCCGGTACTTTCTTGACAGAGTAGTATACTAAAAAACATAGATCTGCCTAAAATCTAAATCATGTTAACTAAACAACATTTTTTTTACGTTCATCTATAGGATTATAAAACTATAACAGAGCTGTGTCTGTACATTCAAGATATTTGTGAAAAAAAAAATCTGCTGAAAATTACTTAACGGAAAATCTCTTTGCATAACAGAGCATACGGAAACCGAATAAACACTAGACAATTGAAGTAAATAATTAATTTAAATTATTTAAAAGGTATGTTTACCTGACTATGTCTGCAAGAATCTGAATTTTATATGACTTACTTGAGTTCATCGTCGGATATGAGCACGGTTTGCAGCGAAGGTGCGACTTTTCGTGAAACCTCGGGGCTACGGTTGCGTGGCTGCATGTCACGCTGTGACAGTGGACTCGGACTCTTCCGCATTAAGTCCAATGTTAAGCGAGCCCGTTGTGGACTAGGTCTGATGAACAATAAAATTACTTTATTAGTGTTATAACTGGGATAGTACTTTATATTTGTTTACTGGAAAAACTTATTTATAAAATTCTTTTGAGTTGTCCGGAAAGACTGCCCTCATAAACATATTCCCCTTGGCTGATAGTGATATCCATTTGCTCGTGAGTACCGTTAACTGGTCAAGTGTGAACAATTTTTTATTAATATTTCCTATTTCGTTTTTATTTTTTTATATCCATATTTAAAGATTGCGCATTGGTAAGCCAGTGTTGTAGTGCAACCTATGGTTTGCAGCAAAATATTTTATATTACACTACGTATCACTGAAGATAAAGTTCTATACCCGACCTCGGGCGCTTTTTAAGCCCCACCATAACTGTTCTAGCCTGTAGGGCGATTGCACGCCAGAAGAAGCCCGCATACTTTCCTGGAATAGGGTCAGGTATATACAAAGCACAATTTCACCCTCATTTACTGCTCACATCTCTGGGCAGGTGCACCCAAGTACTAACTCGACCCACTTGACTCTGCGAAGGCGTGCTGTTAGAATTATTGATAAATAAATAAAATAATAAATATTCACTGACATTTTCACACAACATCCTCTGGTCCCAAACTAAGCTTAAAGCTTGTGCTATGGGTACCAGTTTTTGGGTATATATATATATATATATATATATTTTTTGTAAATACATACATATAATAGCTAGAAAACACCCAGACGCAGTACAAATATCTATTGGATACCGTCCAGATGCTTTACCAATTCAGCCATCCTGACAATTGCTCCTGACTGCTAATTTCGATAACACATCATACTTAACGTCTTTGGGTGACGCCGCTGGACGGTATCCAGAAGATGCAGGTTCAAATCCTGCTCCTGACTGTTATTTTCGATTTCACATTTTTCACTTTGTGTTTAATGTATAGTGCTAAGCATGTCAAATGCTAAAAATATATATAAAAATATCTAAATACAAATATCTATGTTCATCACACAAATAATTGTCCTGAGTGGGAATCAAACCCACGACCTCGTGCACGGAAGTCGGTTACACTACCGACTACGCCACGAGGCCCGTCAATGATCCCAGTCTCACGAATGGACTGCTGTCGTTAGGGCGCTGGAGACTGAATCTCTCTGTGCACTCTTATCAACTTTTCAATGAGTGTGCTCTGAAGAACTGTTTGAGGTGGTACTATCGCCTTTATACCACCGAACCAAGGTAACACCAAGGGCAAAGCCACGCCCGCTATCACGTGGACAATATTAAATTATTCTTACCGTCGGAGAGGGCTACGAGATCGCGTACGTTTTATTGGCGAACGACGCTTGGCTGGCGACCGATGAACAATAGGCGATCTGCAATGACATAGAAGTTAAACCTTTTAAGCGTTCTCCGTTTAAGTTGTAGCACATTTGAACAAACATGTAAAGTTCTTAGTGCGGTTCGCCACATAATAATAAAGATTATTATCTGTTACTACACACATACAGGTACTGTTGCTTACACTGTTACAAGCAATCAGACTTGTTTTGCCATTACTATATAAGATGAGGCTTAAATTAATGATTATATTTACTGCAACCTAAGTTAAAGATTAAAATAATATTTTCCTATTTTTTGGTGCTGTTTATTTTTTAATGCTCATTCAAAACAATTTTAAGCGATTGAAATATTCAAATTATTATATATATATACACCTGCGGTCCCGTTTAATTTCGGGTGATATTCGCGGAAGAGGGGATCGGTGACGCAGACTTGGCGAGCGACGATGCGGGTCCGGTAGACGGTTGGGCATGTCCTGTTTCCGCATCGAACCTGGCGATCGACGTCTTTGAGGTAAAGGTGAGCGTCGCCATGATTCTGGTGAGCGACGTCGTGCGTCCGTACGGCGAGATTCTGGTGTACGGCGGCGCAAATCCGGTGATCGACGCCGTTTTTCTGGAGGAGATCTCAATCGTTTATCGCCCACACGGCGGCTGTCCATATATCGTGACGGCTCAGGGGGCTTTTTCGTCATGTCAGGCGGCGTAAGACACAATTTGCGATAAATTTCATTCACAGTCACACGTAACTCTTGGTCGTGTAGCTCCTTCATACGCGCTGTCCAGAACGTTATCCATTCTGGCTTGAAGTCATGTTTGGCCGGATCCTTGCCAGCTGCGGAAACAATATTTTTAATGATAATAAACCTCTATAATCTTGATAATGGTAAATAGTTATCAAATTATCTAGGAGAGTTTCAGTGGTTCTCATCTAAGTCAGATTTTCAGTAATTGAAGTGTATTGACAGAATAAATCATAGATATCATTGTTTCATACCCGCCTGTATCTCCTTGTATCGTTTGTTCCAGAACTTCTTCCACTCCTCTGGATACAGCGGATGCTTCTCCGGATTCTTCTCGTGATAAATGAGAGTCTTTTTAGCGAACTCTTCTGCGGCAGCGCTTTTGTCGCCGGCAAGTTTCATCTTGTACTCGTAGTTTGGTGCTCTAGTCTACATAACAATAATAGAAACAAAATGTAAGTACCAATTATTTGTGAATAAGGAAAAAGAGATTTTTAGTAGAGATTTTTAGTACGATCGGGAATCGAACCCGCGTCTTTTCCAATCCGGAAAAGTGCTCTAAGCCACTTTAAAAAAGTAGCGGTGCATGTCAAATGCTAAAAAAATGGATCAAAAATGTTTAAAATTTAAGTAGGTAACAATTTTTGATCTATAATTTTTTTAGCATTTGACATGCTCCGCCACTTTTTAAAGTACAAATTATTTGCGAATAAGGAAAGAGATTTTTTGTACTAGCGGGAATCGAACCCGCGTCTTTTCCAATCCGGGGAAGTGCTCTAAGCCACTGAGCTATAGTACAGGTCTTTCGACCATCTCAATCTCCTTATCACATTTGTCTTTACGACCAACGCCTTCTATCGGAAGCATTTACATGCATTAAACCGATAAAGTAAGTTTAATTTTGCAATTAAAATTCATACTATTTGATGGCGCGATTTTTCAAACATTTTTGATCAATATTTTTTAGCATTTGACATGCTCCGCCACTTTTTAAAGTACAAATTATTTGCGAATAAGGAAAAAGAGATTTTTTGTACTAGCGGGAATCGAACCCGCGTCTTTTCCAATCCGGGGAAGTGCTCTAAGCCACTGAGCTATAGTACAGGTCTTTCGACCATCCCAATCTCCTTATCACATTTTTCTTTACGACCAAAAAAATTCCCGCTAGTACAAAAAATCTCTTTTTCCTTATTCGCAAATAATTTGTACTTTAAAAGGTAACAATTTTATTCCTAATCTGAAAAAATCGTTACGTAAAACAATGTAGCAATAAAAGTATTTATAATATTGACACCACTATAGTCAAGAGATATATCTTAACAAACTAGCAGATAGATATAAGCTTATACACAATTTTATTGCCCAGTTTAACCCCACCAGTTTTTTTATTTGAATACTTATATGTATATTCGCATTTTCTCGGAAAAAACATTGAAAAAAATATAATTTTTTTTTATTATGGATATCACATCTATTCATTGAAAAGGTACGCAACATACAGCCACTCTGAGTAACAAAGTCTATAGGGCATAGTGTAGTATTAGTCATATACTTTGAACGTAAACATACCTTCCCCCAAACAAAATTAAAATGACACTGAGTTTATACGCCATTAGTAGCTAGACTAATCGTAGCAGGTAGCCAAATATCCGCAAGTTTGTTCCTTATGATTGGCCTAGGTAGTTATGAAAAGTATAGACATACTTACATTTAAACATACACAAATAAAAAATACCATCTAATAAAATTAGTAATAGTACATTACTAAAAATTTTAAAAATATTCTGCATAACATAGTTCAAATCAGTACGCACTTTAAGAAAAGTGAGTAATTTCTTTTACGTAACTTTTACACCAGATACTGAAAATGGGCTGTCGGCCTAGATAGTAGCATAAATTTATATATCACTACCCAAAAAAACAAAAAATGGTTACTCAGTTGAGCTAGTGAGAACATGGACTATAACATTTTATATAATAGCCTGTCACGTGTCCGATGATGTGTTCTTTCTACATACTGATTTTCATTAATATCGCTCCAGCCATTCTGAAGTTATAAAAGGCCATACAGACTGGCAGACAAAATGCAAAATATGGCAGTGTTCCAATCAGTAACTTTTAAAATTACTCCCATCCATCCATCAGCCTTTCAACGTCCACTGCTGGACATAGACCTCCCCAAGAGATCGCCGCAACGAGCGATCCCGTCATGGGGGATAATACCGTAATCGCCACGCTTGGCAGGCGGGTTGGCGATCGCAGTGGATGTTGTTAATACTCAAGGGAGTGCTGCTGCCCACTCACCCGTTATTCCCTCAGTCGGCTCTTACGACTCCCGTGTATAGAGGGGTGAGACAATTCTAAAGCCGGCCCCACACGGCCAGCCGGCCCCACACGGCCAACTAACTCGTTTAAAATTACTACCTATCACAAAATTTGAAAAAGAAACAGAAATTAACATTAGTAAGATAAAATAACTTTAAGCTTTACGTGACATTAAAAGGAACATTACCTTTTCTTTTTCTGGAGACTTCCGTGATGATGGATCATTTCGTATCGCATATCTGGATCGGAAGGCGGTAATTTGATCTTCAATGAATTCCCTGCAAAATGCTTGACTCTCAATTTGACAGTACATACAATACGATTAAATTAAATATGTTATAAACTAGGTATTATTTAGATTCACAAAATGTCGTGCATGTTAGTTGCAGCATACGAGGTGAATTTTTTTATAAACGTGCATATTCGTATCGGCTCTTAGTTTATATTGGGGAGTCTACGGGCTGTGAACAATATAACGTATTACCTAGAGCGGTCATCGCGTTTATGTACAGCTTCTTGACGAAGGTCCATTTCTAAGTCGTCACTAATATCCGACAGTGACTCGATAGACCCAGTCCGTCTTGCTTGTCGGCCTGGCGGTCGCTGAAAGTTTACGAATAAGAACTTAAAACTACAATGAAATTAATTGTAAACAAGGTTGAGTAGCGCTGGCTTACGATAAGCATTTCACTACAGTACGTTTAAAGTTATTTTATCTCTGGCTGTAATGTTGGCTAACTTTAAAGCTATGTTACCATGTTTAGCTTCTGTGACTCCCTTACACAAAATAAATAATATTTTTTATTAGAGAAGATTCATAATCAAACACTAAAAAGCGTAAAGGATAAATTTAATAAAAGCATCATTACCCATTAATGCACTCATTACCTTTAGTGCGGTTCAGGTGCGCTGGTAACCACGACGTATTAATTATATTTAAATAACACATTAAAAACACAAGAGACGAGATTTCTCAGTATTAGTAAGTAATATAGAATATTTTGTATTTTTTTTTTGTATTTTTATTCCATACAATTTTCTTATAATATCGTTACATTTTTGTATCTCGATATATTTTGTTAGTTTTATGTTATTGATAGTATGGATGCGATCGCAAAAGTTAAAGACTCTCACCTAATGTTAACATGTTGCATTATTTAAAATAACGTTAACTATTATATTTTTATAAAAATGCTTATCGAAAAAATATATCATGAAAAGTGACTAAAATGTATCTATACTAAAGTCTATCGATGGTGAGGATTTGATATGTCATACTAGTTTCCCCTTCCATCGGGTAATAAGTTAAGTACTGGTAGCATTGCATTACAAAAAATTTTTTTAATATAGTTTGCTTACTCGGTCTGTATTTATTTATATATATTTTTAGCATTTGACATGCTTAGCACTATACATTAAACACAAAGTGAAAAATGTGAAATCGAAAATAACAGTCACGAGCAGGATTTGAACCTGCATCTCCTGGATACCGTCCAGATGCTTTGTCACGATGGCTGAATTGGCAAAGCATCTGGACGGTATCTAGGAGAGGCAGGTTCAAATCCTGCTCGTGACAGTTATTTTCGATTTCACATTTTTCACTTTGTGTTTAATGTACTCGGTCTGTATTAGTAAACTCGTAGCTCTGTTCGGGAACTATCGTAAACATTCGGTAAATTATTATTCCTTTGATTCTATATATTATTATTAATGGTAATGACGAACATTTCTAAAATGAAATAAAGGGGTGTTTAGCATTTTTCCTTTTGCGCATTCATAAACTAACAATTTATTTTTAGTACACTACTTTGAATAATTTTCTGTGCTTAGAAATTATAAAAACAAAATAATATCGTTAGACGGCCTTATAAGTCAACCTAAGCTGAAAACACAAATACAAGTGTCAGAGGTAAAATAACTGTGAACAGACACTCGGTACTAATTGGCGTTATACCTTAACTTATGAAACTCACCGTATAATTATTAAAGGACGGTTTCACGGGTGCGGCTACAGTTGGAGGTGAGGGCTCTCTGAAAGGAAGAAGACCAGTTTACTTTATTATAATTTAAACTAGCTGACCCGGCGAACTTCGTACCGCCATATATTTTTTTATGAATAAATATTGCAATTATAAATTGACATATAAAGTATCCTATCTCTTAAGTTGGAACAAAACACATATTTAAAAAAAATAAAAGTTAAAACCGGTTCAGTAGTTTCGGAGTTCATCCCGGACAAACATCGTGACACTGGAATTATAAATAATAGATGTATAAATTTCTAACACAATAAATTATTATTTAAAAAAGAAATTCTGTTTGATATCGGTATTCTTAGTCGGCCACCCGGACTACTGAATTCGAAGTCGTATAAAAAGTATTATTTAAGTTTTACCGACAAAACCAACCAGCAATAAGGAATCTGGATGGATGCACTAGGTTCAGCCTCTATTAAATTAGAACTAACTTTCATATGCTAAATGCGGATACACACCCCTGTTGTAGAAGAACAAATTCCAAATCGGAAAGACAAATGTGATATAGAGATGGGAATCGCCGTCCGTAACTGCGATGGCTTAGTAGTCTAAAGCACTTCCCCGGATTGTAAGGGACGCAGGCTCGAATCCCGCTCGCAGTAAAGTTCACTTTTTCCAGATTCACAAATAATTTGTTCTTTGCTGAGCATATCAAGTGCTAAATACAGATCAAATATATTTCACCGTATTTCGGTGACGCATTCTACCTGTTATTTTTTTATTTCAAGGTTAATGCTGTGAGACAAGTAAAAATCTTAGTGTAGATGTTTAGGCGCATAGGTTTACATAAAAGTTTCAAAAAGATTTACCTTTTGCGTGACTGCACTTTGGAATCTGGAAAGCAAAAGACACATTTATTATTATTGTATACATATATTATTCTCTAAAATACATTAAACACAAAGTGAAAAATGTGAAATCGAAAATAACAGTCAGGAGCAGGATTTGAACCTGCATCTCCTGGATACCGTCCAGATGCTTTGCCAATTCAGCCATCCTGACAATTACTCCTGACTGCTAATTTCGATAACACATCATACTTAACGTCTTTGGGTGACGCCTGCGCCATCTGTCGGAAGTATTTTCATACATTATACCGACCAGGCGACCGACGACAATTAAGATTTTTACCTAATAATGACGCAAACCCTATAAATATTTAGATATTTTTATATATATTTTTAGCAGTCAGGAGTATATATTTTTAGCATTTGACATGCTTAGCAACATACATTAAACACAAAGTGAAAAATGTGAAATCGAAAATAACAGTCAGGAGCAGGATTTGAATTGGCAAAGCATCTGGACGGTATCCAGGAGATGCAGGTTCAAATCCTGCTCGTGACTGTTATTTTCGATTTCACATTTTTCACTTTGTGTTTAATGTATGTTGCTAAGCATGTCAAATGCTAAAAATATATATAAAAATATCTAAATATTCTCTAAAATAATTAAAAAAACTATTCATACACAAAAAATATTTAATCGAGTTATAGTTCCGATCGGCTAAACATTTGGTAAGTGTACCAATGTAGAAGAATTAGCGGTTGTGTCACGTATATATGGATATGCTTACAGCAAATACATAAGGATAAAATTGTATCGATTTTTTTATTGTGTAAGGTGCATGCAAACATTCTAATACCTGCGTTGGATGCAAAATGGGTTTAATGGAACATGAGCAGGTATGTCATACATCTGGCACCTAGGAGCCTTTTTTCCATCCGTTGTGAGATAAAAATAAAGTCCAGCCATTTTTTGTGACATTTCTAGCTCTTAAACCATTTGCTTTAGAACGGAACGAAAGATTTTTACAAAGTTGCTTGTCTTGTGATTGAAATGACCAAATAGTCGATTAGATAAAGACTAATATCTTCTAAGTAATTGTATTAATTATGATATACTATTCTAGTATTTTCTGTTCCAAAAGATATTCGTTATATAATAATACTAGCGTGCTAATGGTTATAACCTGCACTTTATATGCCTATGGTATAATTTTTATATTATTGTTCATATTTAATTTGGAACTAAGAATATATATACACAAGTATTAAACCAGTGTTAAGTACAAACATACCGCTTTTAGCTAGAGATTCAATAAGACCAATGTCGATGACTTCTTCAAACGTGCAACTCTCTTTCTCTCCAAAATGCTCTCCTTTGTAGATCAATTTGTGAATACGTTCCCTATATAAACAAAGTCATCAAAATATAAGTAACATTATTAATTTACTCTCGAAACAAACGTAACAAAGCTCTGCTAACTATAATGATGAAGAGATTGGTGATAGCCTCTTACTTTACTTAGTCGGGAATGAATGAGGTGATGACACTTGATCGTCAAAATCTACTATTTCATTATCATTCACATGGCAATCTTCACACTGGCATATATAACTATTACAATATTAGCTGACTACCTATCTCAAATCTATTAGGTTGGGCATTACACTCACCTGTTTTTTTCATAGAAATATTTATCTATGTGAAGAGGTTTCAATCGGCCATAAGTATCTTCTATACGTTGTACGAAACGATTGGTTACAATAGCCACACCCTCTCGGTATTTCGCTTGTGTTCTGTACGAACCTAGTCGAGCGCATGCCTTCGGGAAGTGGCGACCCTGTATTGAAAGGGAATAGCGTATTAAATAAAAAGTAAAGTGCATAGATAAACCAATATTTATTTCACAAGATAGATTTATCCCGCTACTATATCGGGAACCTAAGATATAAGGTAAAAATTAGCTTTTACCTGCGACGGAGCCGCGGGCAAAGGCTAGTTAATTATAAGACATTACTAACTAGGTACTGGCTGCGGTGGCGACTGCTAGTCAAGTGGTTCGCGATGGTAGCCGGAGATCCTTTTGTCATACACAGCGAGCAAAAGTAAGAAGGAATTTGATGCGACTCTTCAGGCGGGAACTCCAACAAATACTCCAATCCTACTAGCGGGGTCCTGACAATCACATTATTTACATTATTAAGGAGTAATAACAACATGCAAAAATCGTTTTCTTCCAATAGCCAGATTATTTACAATATTATATTACGTTTCTAATTACTATTTTGATTAAAAAACGAAAACTACAAAAATACGAACTTTCAATACCTCATAAACAAATTACTTCGCCGTCAGTGTGTATGAGGGCAGTTGTCCTACAATGTGTAATCTAATTCGTAGCCACTCGTTGACTTATATTGTCAACTGTTGTCTCAATGAACAGGAGCATTTATAAACTCAATATAGACGTATTGGTCGAGTTAAATACACTTTCCGTATTTGGTAACATGTATTTTAAGAAAAAAGCTTAAAACTCTGGATAAGTATGTCTGGAAGATCTGTTGCAATATTCAAAGAAATATCTCAAGACAAAATGCAGAGGACTGGTTAAACTTCACGTATTGCTCACTCAGCTCAACTAACAACTAGATTAGTTGATTTGTTGATGCGCTAAGTTGTTATAGCGCCGTCTTTATGAATTAATTATATTTGATGTAGTATTTTAGTTGGTTAATGTCGTTGTTATTCATTTATATCTAAAAATTTATATGGGTCGTCTTCAGTTGCTGAACACGGCAATTCTCAAAAGGCATAGCAGATGACAACTAGGGCCCTTTTTAATTATCTGGTCAAAATAAATATAAAAGCTTACTTAATTCCATCCAGAGCTTCTTGAATATGACACACAATTTCCTTGTATTTGCATAACTGTCTATCAAATTCATTGGCTGGTTGAGCACCTTCATCCACCTCGGGCGGCGACGACTCATGTAGGTTTTTTTCAGTTCCTGTATAACATTAGTAACGTGTCTTACATATTTTTACAGCTCACACATGTTACGCTGATAAACATAAGCCACGTTAGCAATAACAGGTAATCGCACATTCTATACCTATAGCTAGCACGTGTATGTACCTGATAGCTAGCACGGGACTTTTCTTCAAGTTTATTTTCCCTACCAAAAGTATTTTTATTTTTTTTAGTTCACTTTACGACGTTCATGAAATGGGAAATAAAATAGTATTTTATTAAAAAAATATATAAAACGTGTAATGGTTCGTCTATTACTAATTAGAAGTTCATCTAACTAAACTTTACACATAAAAAACGTTTACATCATTTACATAGATATTATACACATCACAATCAGAATGCTTACTAATAAAGTAGATACCGTGTAATAATTACCAAGTTTGACGCCCCGCTGGGCCTGTAGGTGTGGATGATCAGTGAAGATACTCATAGGCCACACATTTGCCGTCGCTAACTTGGCCTTATGTTTCTTCCCGGAAATATGAGTCTGGAAGCAAATAATTTTGTGTGATTGACACCTAAAAACCTTATCCACAGAAAACCAAAGTAAGAAAAATATATACATATAGAATTAGTTCATTCATATGGTTACACCATACACCTCTTTTTAAAAGGCGGGAAAAATTTACCGTTCGGGGCAACAAACAGGTTAGTGTGGGGCCCTCACCTACTAAATAAACCCGCCGTATCTCCGTCTGTATTGGCGGACCACTGGAACTGTGTAACATTACTTCAGCGGTAATGCGGTACACACCCCTTTTTTGTTAAGGCGGCAAAAAATATTCTTCACCGCACACCCTGTCGTTCGGGGCAACGAACCGGTTAATGTGATAGCCTCACCCAGTAAATAAACACACCGTGTGTCGTCTCTCCACCTATACTGGCGAACCACTGGAACTGTGTGACATTACGTCAGTAGTAAATGGTACACCATTTTTCTTTGTTAGGCGGCAAAAAATGTTCCTAACCGCACAACCCATCGTTTGGGGTAACGAACAGGGTAGTGTGGGGCCGTCACGCACTAAAGAAACCCGCCGTGTGCCGTCTCTCCGCCTTTATTGGCGGGCCACCGGAACTATATTACATTCCTTCAGTGGTCAAAAGCTGTTAATATTTATGCTATACTATATATACTTATTTATGCTATAACAAATGGAGTATGTATACGTGCTTAATAATGCTGAACAACATGCTGTTTTGCGTCTTAAAGTGGCTGATTTACACATTTCCAAAGTAACTGTATGCTATAATTCTTTATCCCTTTACTTCTTACTAATTAACAGATCCAATGTTATTTTTACAATCGATATTTTTACGATGTCGTTTATTTATGAGCTAAGCAAAATTGTATTATATACGTTTAATAAGGCGGGGTTACGAAGCATATATTACACGAAAATGTACCTAAATGCTGATGTCTACTCAGCTCGTGCATTTAAGACTGGTTGCTGCTCAATTATATAATATATTTAATTAACTGACCTGCAGAATACTCTCACCGCTGCACGTTGCAGCGCAAGGATAACACAGATAAATGCATTTCCCTGCCACATCTCGCTCCTTGCGCTCCACCATAGACCTTGTGCTACCATCTTCAAGCTTGATTTTCAAACTGGTCAGGTGCTCTTGAAACTCACGCTCCGCCTGTTAAATGATATGATAACAATGTCACACATATGAACTACCTAACATTTTTCTAACAGATACAGTCGTATGGACCGCGATTAAACTCGTATACGTGTACAAAAACAATTGGGATTATCTATCAGTTCGTGGGTTAGATTAAAAATAAATAAAACAGTTTAGATGTCATTTTTATTCGTTTATTTACCGTAGATACGTTAAAATTATGTCTCATTCAGTCGTACTTACCGTCAAATCCTGACACTTAAATAAAAATGTGTTTGCACAATATTTTGTGCATTGCTCAAATAAACAGCACTAAACACGTAACTCGAAAATCTCCAGTCCGAACAACTACATCGCAGTTGTTATCAACATTACCTAGGTACTATTGATATTGTAACACTAACGGCGGCAGGTACAGCGATTTTTCATCTTAAAATCGAAACAACGCGATAAATACAAATATTTTGTAATGCATAGGACTAGATTTGCCCTTACCCTTGGGCATCGTGGAAATGGCGCCCCCTTTTACTTAAGTTCAGCGATTTTTTTTTACCTAAATTTCGCCTACCTTGGCAATTCGCAGCCTGGGCACTAAAGTACGTTTCAGATGAATACCTAAAGTCTAAATAGTACCTAAGAATATTGTAATTGAATTGTTAATTAAAGACATTTTTGTTACAAACTATAACTCTCATGAGAAAGAGTATAGAATTCATAATGTTCTCGCCGAGCATTTAATCATGGTTCTGAAATGCCTGTAACTATCCTGCTATTATTTATGATGATGTCTCTATGAGATCTTTAGGTGAGATTATTATTAAGTTATTAGGCCGATACTATAGTAGTGAGATCACTACTCAACGCGCCATAATATAGAATTATTGTATAACAGGACAAAGGGATCTCTCAAGGACGAACGAAATCACTAGGCGGTCTTGTTGTTCATTCTCCCTGTTCTGTTCGTCTACGAGTTGCGAGTTCGACCCCTCATCCAATGACCAAATCTCGGAAAGCACAAACCTCTGACTTAACTGAAAAATAAAGACACCGCATTGTCAACTAAAAAGTGAAGCCATTTTTTTAAAGATGTGTGCGTGAAAGTGTTGTCACCGGAAAGAAATAATCTCTATAATTTCGGTAAATTTTTAAAAGTTTTATGTTTAGTAAGTAAAAGTATAAACTATGTTTACAGCAAATCATATAGGGAATAATATAACAGCGGTGACGACGTATTCATGTACGTAACGTACGTACGAAATCGTCGAGTTATTTGGGGTAATTTTAAATCATACTCTGGTAACACTCGTGGTTTATGAAACTTCGTTTTGGCATGGTTAGTCTTTGCAAAAAATTTAAAAAATTTAAACTTTATTAGCTCTCAGTAATTCCGTACAAAATTTAATAATCCATAACAGTTGTTGCCTACTGAGTTTTCTGGCCGGATCTTTCTCAGTCAGGCCGCGTTCCGATCCGGTGGTAGCTTCTTAGTCTTAGCTTTTGGCAAAATCAATATATTTAATAATATAAACTAATAACCAAGATTGTCTTCTTACTGGTAGTAATTGGTAGTTTGTGGTAGAATTTTTGAGCACTAAATAAAAACAAAAATTTTATAATTTAAAGAGGAGTATTATACTCATTTTAATATACTAACTTAAAGTCTCATACATTGTAAGCATAAACAATTGAAGTAGATAGTATTTCTAAACGAATATTAGGTGGGTTAAAATAAATAAACCAAAAATTTTGTAAAATCTTTTACTGTGGGTAGATGAAACCGTTGAAATAACATATCAGCCTTGGACGTCTATCATCTGAGTCCACCCGTGATCATGAATGCTGTAAAGTATTCGAAACGTCGGGATAGTAGTAAAATCAAGTAAACGCGATAGATTCCGTAAACGTAGTTTTATTTCAAAATGGTTTTTCTTGTATTTGTGTTCGTGAGCGCGTGTACTTACAAGTGTGGCATGGTTTTATATGGCTTCACTGGATTGTCCGTAATGCTCCGTCTATATTTTTTAGTTAGTTTGAATGTCTGAGATATTTTCTCGACGGCTTGTAAAATCTGCCAACTCGCTGGCATGGTTGGTGGACTACAACCTGGGTCTCCCTAACTAAGAAGAGATTCTAAGGGTGATGATAATAATAGATATAAAAAAACTGGCTTTTAAAATATGTGGTTTGATAAGGTTTAAATGGTTACTATATGTGACCTGCGGTTTCACCGATCTTTTAATACCATGTATAAGTAGTATAGCTAATGTTAAATAGCTTATAAGCCAAGTCTTCCTTAAGAATAAGGTTTATCAAATGTAACAATACTTTTTCAAAAGTCAGTCGATAGTAAGAGATATTAGCGTGTTTAAACAATAAATATACAAACTTTAATATATTACTAACAATATACCTATCCGCTCTTCTTTGATTATCAGCCTCCTGAAAACGTTAGGAGACACAATGAAAAGAACCGACAATCCTACAAAGTGGTCGTCGCAGAAAATTCTCACAAAGTAGCATTCAATTATGTGATTCACTCACGATGTCTCTATCGAGGAAGGTGGACGATGCAGGAATAGGAAGGTTGAATGTTGAAATATATTTCAATTTTAGTAACATAGCCTTTACTAGTATGGAATTGACTTCAATGAGAACGAATATGAGTGAATGTATTTATTCACAAAATTTGATTTTAATCGGATATTTTAGTATGAACCCGAGACGTCATTTGAGAATAGACTGCTATACTTAATTAGTTAAACAGTAGCTGTATGTGGTGACAATTTTTATCAATGTATTTTAATGAGTACTATACGCAAAATATCTTAGAACAGGAGACAGCATTTGAGAGCCTGTGCGACTTGTACATTGACAAGCGAGCAAGCAGTGGCACGAGATTTGACTGTGCTTTTTTATTTATGGTGGCAGAAGAGCCAAGGCACAATGGTTAAGTGGCAACCGCCGTTCAAAGACTCAACTATATTAAGAGTACTGTCAACCCGTTACTCACCATTAGCATGATATACACAAATATAGATGGGAGCACTACAATCAAAACTCACTGACGTCATGATTGCTCACCCTGGAGACCCTGGTGCCGAACCACTTGGACAAAGAGAACTCCCACTTGGGACCCAACCCTAACCACCAGTAATGCAATGCCACTTCCCTTAGTAGGGTGATCAAATTTTTATAGGTATTTAGTATCTCTTAATGTGACTCGGCCCTTATATTTGTGAGGGCAAGGACTTTTTAATAAAACTGCAGTTTTCTAAATCCTTTTTCTGAAAAGCAACTATGTACTATAATCCAAACCGGCATTATAACCCTAAATCGCAGAGTATACATGCAACAGAGATGTGTGTGAATTCCTTGACCTCATGTATGTTTCTATAGTAGATTGTTTATTTTTAGTAGGAGTCAGCAGTATGTTGCTCATAATTTACTTAATGATACCAGCAAATGGTAAAAGGTTGTGTTCCAGTTTGGTATTAAATGAAACCCTAAAACCAAACTTGTCATATTTATCAATGGAGTTTTTTCAATAACTTGAGTATTGTTATAAATAACAAGTTGCTTTCTACAAATTTATAAGCAATTAAAATTTTGTATAAGACTGTCCTCAATATGTGTAGATAGCGACAAAAAAAAATTTGTTAAAACAATATACTTTCTTGTATATATTAACCACTATGTGAAATATTGGACATATTATGTCCTATTTTTGCTCTACTATTCAATTTCTGCAGTTTGCTGTGATAAGTACTGATCTGATTACATAAACATTAGGATTTGAAAGGTTTGGGGATTAAAGTAGATTCATATCAGTGTCAATATGAAAATTATAAGGAATTATCACTTTTCAAGGATAATAAACAATTTTTAAAAAATGAGTTTTATTTTGATTAAATTAACTTAATTAATATATTATGTAAAAATTAACGTCATATTTACCTTTGTACATGAGGAATCATCCGGTTTCCTGTAAACCTCAGTGACAGAGTCTTCATATCCTTCTGTCCCTGGGGGGCAGTCCGGTAGGTCCATCTTGAGGCACTACACTTGCTAGTCTATGACCATAAAACAGTCATAGACTTATGTCACTATTTTTCACAAACAATCTTGTGACTTGTCTTGATTCACGCACAACTGTAAGGCAAGTTATTGTTCATCAAAATATTTGGTCAGCAATTTATATAATACTTAGATACATTGTTCATTAAAAAACAGATACTTACTTACATGTTTAAAAAACCTTATACTTACATGCCACCAGATGTCTCTAAACACTAGATTATTTTATCACTAACACAGTTCTTATGCATACAATAGAACTGTGCAAGTGACTATAAGTAAAACCATGATATTATATATAAAATGTAATATATGTATAACCTAAACTGATTTTCACTATGAATACATTTTTTTTTAATTTTAAGGAAATACCAATGGCATTCCTTAGATATCCTTAGCAATTTCTAGTCTCTAAAAATATATTGTTTAATTTACTTAGCTGTTAATTTTTCTATAATATTGGTGACCGAATAATAGGCTTTAAACACCCTTCCATGAAGTTTGATGGGAAGTGGTTTAGGTATAACTATATAGATATTGTTTCCTGAATATATTTTACAAAAAATTGATCAATTTGATGAAAATATCAGAAAACTAGTAGATACCTCATTGTGTGGAAAAATCATGTCCGTTTGCTACAATACTATATTATATTAATAACTCCAATAAATGTGTAATATACCAACACACTTGTGAGAAATAAGAAGTATGAAAAGGAAGTGAAATTTATACACTGATGACCTAATAATATAAAAAATATTAATTTTATTTATGTTATTTATTTTCAATTCATTTTAATGATTGAAAATTCAGGACTATGGGTTTTTGGACAACCTTTCAGTTTTAGATACAGGTGAACTGTTATGTAAACATTTCTTATGTCTTGTGTACAAAAAATGGGCCCATCTTATCTTCCTGTTTTCCAAAATATAGTTAGGGTCTGTTTTCAAATCTGTTAAAATTTAATTGAAGTATTCACTTGGAATATCCATTTATCTAATATCCAGAATCAAACTAGAGTGATCTGGTAACCTCAAAACAAAATCAGAGACAATTTTTTATTAATGATTTCAACAACCTGTAACAACGGCCATGGTGTTTGCCATCTGAAGCATGGAGATGGTTATATGTCCACACCTGATCCATCTACAGAATGCTATCTTTCAATCTATAATACAATAATTTCAAATCTGTATAACTAACTAAACACTACACAGATCAGAGGTATTGATTCCGACTTAATTAGAGCTTGAAACTTTACAGGATACCAACACCTCGTGACTTTATAAAGTTTTGTTGAGTTACAATTTATCACTGCCTGATGAAGGAAAAGATTGTCTGAGAGATCTTTTGACAGATTTTCATATATGGGGGCATTGTGACGGAGTATGCTATGAATCTCGATCTGAGAACAGTATATAAAAATTAATCTTGACCTTCAAAATCAATCAATAAGGCATTAATTTATATAGACCAAAAGTGTAAGATAGCGATAGATAAAGATATTACTCAACTAGAACTAGATATTTTAATAGGTATTACACAGATGTTTAATAATCGTATGTGACTCTTAATTTAAGAGTGACAAAGTTTACCCAAAAACGGGAACAATATAAATAAAAAACTGCGTGGGAATTGAAACTATAACACTCATTATAGAAGTAAATATCTACCACAGCATCATCGGTACCCTTAACTTATTGATATGATAATGGAATACAATTCCTAAAATTATTTCTTTTAGATCTGTTTTGAATGGTTAGGTACTATTTTTTTACCTGTAACCATATTTATTACTGTAAAATTTTAATAAAACAAATTAGGAATCCTTTTATAAATTACCTAACCTAATCATTCAAAATATATACTTACCAATTTAGATGAAGCTATAACACATTAAAATAGAAATAACAGCGAAAGCTGTATTTCTAGATATATAATATAAAAGTAGAATTACTCAAATAATACACGATCACTCGAGTACCTACGTTTTACAGACGAGGTTATATACATAGTTTTAAAATGTCTTGTTGCAGCTCCTTTCATATATTATTTTAGAATCAGCAGTACATGGTAAATGTAGTAAGTTGTAATAACATAGTACCGCTAGAATAAATGTACTTAGTGGAAACTGAGCAAGAAGTGTTCAGTTTACGGTTGTAATTTTGACAATGGATGCCGTGAACTCAAAAATCATTTTAAAGATATATTATCACAAATAATATGGGTGCTTACTAAATGAGCAAATAATAACATTTTTTTCATAATATATAAGAATACTCAGAGTACTGACCTTTTGAAGAGATGTTTTAGTGTAGGATTGTGTCAATGTTTTACAAATACGATTCTCCTGAGCTAACTAAATTAATGTACTATGGTTTCTACAATTTGAAAATAATTTACACCTTCCAAATAACATTTCTTTTTTATAACCAAGCTTAAAATCTTTATCTATCTTTCCCTTTTAAAAATCCGATATTTCTACAAATTTCTATCAAAGAGCATATAACTGATAACATAACTAGAGAATTAAATTTCTTTCTCAAACATTTTTTTTTTTTGGCTTTGTGCGTACACATTTGCCATATTCAAAAAATTTGGGAAGTATATTTATTTACAAGTACGGGTTTTGGATTTTGAATTGGAATAATGATAAGAGGGATATGGGACTTATGGATTACTAGGATATATATATATACAAAAAAGCAATTTAAACATATATGTACAATATATTATATACAAATATTATTTATTAGGATGAAGGAAACTAAACATTCATATATAAAAGGATTCAGAGAGTAAAGGAGGATATGAATATTTGTAGTTAAAGAAATTTTGAGTGTAATAAGAGTGTTAAAGAGAAGAGAGAGATCATATAAGTTACATGAGAAAAATATATGATTTAGATCCCCAAAATCACCACAATCACAGAATTGATCTGAACGAATTTTAATTCTGGATAAATGAGCAGGTACACAGGTATGCCCCAACCGCATTCTAATGAGAACCGTAGTAGCTCTTTTACCAAGTCTTAACTTACTAAAAGAAGGACTACAAAACCAGGGCTTTAGCTGAATATTAGGTTGAATTATTTTATACTGCGAGCCTTTTGTTTTACTGGAAAAATCCCAACCTTCTTCCCAAGAATTTTTAAGATAAATCCTGGGAAGTGCAAGCAAATCCTGAGGAAAAATTTTAAAAGGAAAGACGTCACCACATTGCACCGCCTCGTTTGCCATCTTATCTACCAGTTCATTGCCGTATATACCACAATGACTAGGAATCCAAGCGAAATTGACATGCAATCCAGCTTTTATACATGAATATAATTTATTCCTAGCTTCAAATATTAGTGGATAGTAGGATTTAATTTTGAATGGAAATTTTAAAAGAGTCTGTAATGTACTCATAGAGTCACTAAAAATGTCGGACCTTTCTAATTTCATTAAAGAGATGTATTCTAAAGCTTTTACTATACCATAACCACAGAACAATACTACTCCTACCGGAGACCATAACACTCGCCTGTAAAGATAGACGTTTCAGAAGGAAACTTAATTTTTTGTACGATATTAAATTGTTTATGGAATACACCTACACCAACTGTAACAGACTGAGTTTGCTTAGAAGCATCCGTAAATATTTGATGCCATCCACACCATCGTTCTTCAGTTATAATGTTGAACTTTTGATTGACTTTTTTATCATTACGGTTAAGATTCAAGTCAAGGAAAATTTTTGGGGTATATATAAGACTGTGAAAATTATAATTGAAAATGCCAAGTCTTTGAGAGGAAAAAACGGGAGCTGAAAGATTTTTATATTTACTGTAACTGTTAACTAAACAAGGTGGATTTTTGTATTTCCAGTAAGAAGATGTGTGTATTAAGACTTCTAGTTTTTTAATTTTAGGAATCAGTTGATGATTGGAAAATTGGCTAATGTGAAAGAAAAACCTGTTCGATAAAAATTGCCATCTTAAGTAAAGGGGTGCATCTCCACATTCAGCCTGAAGAGCATTGATAGGGCTGGATTTCATTGCTCCCGTAATTATCCTTAAGGCTTTAGATTGTATTGCATCTAACTTCTTCAATGCCGCTATATTGCAAGGTTCTAATATGAATGAACCATAATCTACTATGCTCCTTATTAAGGCATTATATATTAATCTTAGGGAGGAAGAATGGGCTCCCCACCAGACTCCTGTAAGACATCGTAATAAAGTACAAATTATAATTTGTGAATAAGGAAAAAGAGTATTTTAGTACGAGCGGGAATCGAACCTGCGTCCCTTCCTTTCCGGGGAAGTCCTAGGTAGTAAAGGAAGGGACGCAGGTTCGATTCCCGCTCGTACTAAAATACTCTTTTTCCTTATTCACAAATTATAATTTGTACTTTAAGAGTAGCTGAGCACGTCAAGTGCTAAAATATAGATCAAAACATCGTAATAAATTTAGGTTTTTTTCACATTTTGCAACCACATGTTCACAATGTGCGTGACCTGTTAACTTAGAGTCTACCAATACCCCTAAGAACTTTGCGTAACTCTTTTCAGGTATAATAACCGGTTGTAGTAAACATTTGCAGTTAGAGGCTTAAGTTGTCGTGTATATACTACGGCAGTACTTTTTGCCGTCGATAGTTCTAATCCAGCCATGTTTTTAACATCTTTGGTGCTTGTGTTAATTCATGTAATGCTACATTAACAAATCTGTTGATGGAGTATAGCAACAAATCATCAGCATACTGCAATATATTTACAACGTCACCAATAGAGGCTTTCATATCATAGGTGTAGATATTATATAGGATCGGACTTAAAATTGAGCCTTGGGGCAAGCCTTTCCATGCAGTTCTTGTAAGATCAGTATTATCAAGACTGATTTTACGTCCACAAAGCAAGTTTTTAATAAAGTTGATTAACATCAGTATTCCATTTAATTTTCTACACAAAAGGTCTATAAGGACGTTGTCATAAGCAGATTTAATATCTAAAAAAGCCGCAACTATAGATTCATTTTAGGCAACACTGTCTGTGATTCCCAAGCCGGCGGTACATCGCCAGTCAACATGACAGAATTGATTATATACAATAAATAATTTAAAGCGTTATCACCTAAATTCGCAAAAAAGGAATAGGGTATACCATCATCACCAGGCGCAGTATCTGCGGTGGCTGATAATACGCTCTTCAGTTCATTTAACTCAAACTGCTCAACAAGTCCATAAGCGCATACAGATAGATGTAAAACAGGGGGTGTTGTGAAAGCTAAGCCCATAACAGGAACTCACAAAAAATTCTACGGATGTGTTGCAGTGTTGTCAATGTCGACTCGATATATTAACTCGAGTTAACTCGATTTGGGCGCAACTCAATCTAGTTCAAGTTGATTTCTCTCTCACACGAATTGGTTTGGCGCGGCAAAGAATGAATTTAAGCAAATACGCGATTGCAGTGCTCTCATTCTTAGGTCCAAAAAAAATACAAATACGAATATAATACTCATTAGTATACAAAAAAAATACAAATACGAATATAATACTCATTAGTATTATATTCGTATTTGTATTTTTTTTTGGACGTCATAATAATTAATCAGTAATTTATATGTAAACCGTCCGTCCTTTTACTTTTTAATAGTTAAAAATTTTAATTTGAAGCACAGTCATTTGGTAGTTTTACTTGGAAAGATTTCTGGAAGTTTTGCAATATGGGTAATTCTATATATTTCAATGTGCTCTGATGGTATCAATTATCGGTACGATATCATTTACACCCTGTATACATGATACATACAAGTAATTCAATTTTATATTTAAATTCTACCTACTTTAATTAATTATAACTGTACCAAAACATATTTATTACGAATCTGTTTAAAATTGTGTGTTGCGAGTGGCAAAGTCAATAAATTGGTAAAACAAAACAAATCATTATTCACTTAGTTTTATCCAATTAACTTGAGTTCTGTTTGAGTTACGAGAATTTAAGATCGAACTAAATCGAGTTGTGATTATTACGAGTCGGCACATCTCTACAAAAATCAATTACACCACATAAAGGCTGAGGATAAAGGATATCCTTTATCTAAGTAAGCACCACAACCACACTCACAGACTAGGAAGGATTAACCCTTATAACCACAGCACAGCATTCAGCACAGCTACCTCAGACTAAATAGTTTTAAATTGTTGTTGAATCTGAAGCGGGCTTTTCATCACCATATAAACTATGTACGTCAATGGAATACTTCATTTGTCACTGAAGTTTATTAAAGACCTGTTTGATATCTACTGGTGAAACAAGAATCTGTAATAGATACAGGGCTTTGATTCTCTATGAGACGTAAAATTACTTGCCGAAAACCACACAAAAAAAATATTCTGTACAGTGTACACCGCACGATACGTTGTCTATGCCTAATTTCGATTTCACACAGTACGTCTAGAAACCATACAATCGTATAAATCGGAAAATAACCGGTTTTTTAAATTACATTCATTTGTTTCTAAACTTCATTATTAGTTAATATTTATGCATCGAGATTACTTTTATAGACAATTAATATTAATTTGTTTTTATTTTGATATAAATATATATGATCAAATATTGGATAATTATATACTATCTCTACGTACGAGGAGATAGTTTTAAAACTAAAACCTATCTGTCATTGTTTTAATGTCACGTCATCTGTCACAGTGTATAAGTAGCATTTAGCTTATAATAAGAAGGAGCTGCCACAACAAGAGCCATTAAACAAGAAGATAAGATAAGAAGGAGGCGCCCTGATCTTCACATACCTAGTAAAAGTGACTTACTTAGGCTGTCGTCCGCCATCTTAATAGTTACGATGACAGCGTAATTTGGATGTGTTCCGATATACACTGCGAGCACTGTAAGGTGTGATGTCAATTTAGTATACTGTGAAGTAATTCCGGACGGAATGCAGTCCAGTATACTGATCTGTCATTACTTTCATTTCATACAAAGTATTGGTTTTAAACTGCAACAAACACAATTTCTTTACATTTGCCATGTTTGGGTATCTTTGATTTACAATATTCAATAATAATAATAATATTCCATAGTACAAATTGTTATATTTATGGAAGCTGTTGATCACGTGATATCACAGTGCTCGCAGAGTACACCGGAACAAAGCCTTTATCTGTTGTATGTCAGCTGTCAACTAGGGATGCAGGAAGAACCAACAACTATCGATATATCAATGTTTTAAAAAATATTGATATGTTAAATATCTTTTATTTAAAAAATATTTAATTTGCGCTATTTAGGTTTCAATCTAGCATCCACCACTAACAATTTGTGATTTTTATTCGTCACAAATTTGCATGTAGTGGGAAGAAGCCGCCCATTTATTAATTTTGTGTGCTCGGAATGAAGTGGTGAGCAGTTGCTTAGCAGCATACCATTAAATAAAATATTTTTTATTAATTTATCGAATTTATTAATCATTTGAATTGTATTATTATCAGCATTCAAAGCATTTACTTAAAAAAAAACTTGTGAGTATAAATAAAATGATTATAACTTTTTTAATGCGTGCTTGTATAATTATGACATGCGTACAATAACGCAAATAGACATAAATCATCATCATCAGGCCCTAGACATCATCTAGGACCGAAATACTTGTCAAAACGAATCAAACGATTCCAAAGTTGATGGGATTGTGGCTCCATTACCAGATCATGAACATTATCTAGGGCTATCATAGTACTATATGACTATCGAGCCTGTATGACGTCAAGCCCGACACTCCCCTTGGATCCTGTTGGTACCCCAGTGACGTGCGTAAACTTGCGTTTTGGAGCGTGTTAACAAAAAAATGACCGCTTATTGTGGCGTTCTCTTAGGGAGACCTATTATGTACAGCAGTGGACGTCGAATGACTGACGGGTGGAATAAAATATTTATATACTTGTTTTTAGTTATCGTAATACCTCACTTTCAAATCTTTTTTTCCTGATGTCATCACATCACAAACTTATATAGTTATGTTTGGACTTAGAATGAACGACTATACCCAGGATTAAATTATTATTTATTTCTTTATGCTTTCTACAACCCAAATCTATTCAATAGAGTGTTATGACCTTAATTTTCTGTTTGTTTAAAAAGAAGGCATGCCTAATTGATCTATCAACCACTAGCTCATATGACCGAATGGATTGGGTTGCAATTTGACACATAGATATAATTATAGGAACAGGTAGATAAAGATTTACGCAATTAAAAAAACCTTTGTCCACCCAAAAATTTAGAGATCGCTTGAAGGACTGAAGTATCGATATCGATATTTTTTACGCCCTTCCCTAGCGGAAATTCCGCCATTTTTGGATTTCCAATAATTGGCTCGGTAAATTTGTAGTCATTTCCTCTCCCCCTTATTAAGAACTCGATGATATGTAGTATATCTTTTTTTAGATTATTCTACTCTTTGGTAGTATCTCTTAGTAGTCTATGCACTGTTGTGCATTTTACTTTATAATAATCCATATAGGGATGCACGATTTTTCTCTTTGAATCGATTTTTTGGGTCGTAATGGATCGTAGGCCTCTGAATCGATTCTTGGATCGAATCGTATTCTGTTGAATCGATCTCCTAAACATCGATTCAAAATCAAATCAGTTTGCAATAATTTGAACAAATAAAACATTTCTTTTAATTAAATACTAATAATGAAAATTACTAAAAAATAGGGAAAAAACATTGGCCTTGAAAATTGACTTTTTAATAGGTGGAGCCATCGGTAAAATCACAATAGGCCGTCACCACACGGATAAAAATTTATTTTAATTTAAATAACAAAAATGGCACAAAAATTATGATGAGTGTTAAAAATAGTGTTTTTTCTTGATAAGTGTGTGTTATTATTTTACATGTGCAATATATGATAAATAATAATAATAATAATAAAAAACTAGACCGGACGTCTAGCAGATGTGACAACATCGAAATTATTTTGTATAAACAAAATGATCATAACTTGACAAAGTACTCCTCAAGACGAATCAAACGAGTATAAACTCGATAGGGTTGCGTAGTTTCATTACAGAGTTACTGTGGCTAATTTCCAGCTCCATCGTCAGACCCTGAATACCATTTATAGACAAAGTACTCGTCAAGAAAAAACATACGAGCCCGAACTCGATAGAGTTATGTCGTTTTATAACGGAACTCCTATGGCCACCTTCTAGCTCCATCATCAGACCCTGGATACCATCTAAAAACAAAGTACTCGTCAAGACGAATCAAATGATTCCAAACTCGATGATGTTTCGTCATTTAATTACAGAGTTAATGTGGTCACCTTCCAGCTCCATCATCAGACCCTGGATACCATCTAGAGACAAAGTACTCGTCAAGACAAATCATACGAGCCCAAATTCGATGGAGTTATGTCGTTTTACAACGGAGTTCCTATGGCCACCTTCTAGCTCCATCATCAGACCCTGGATACCATCTAAAAACAAAGTACTCTTCGAGACAAATCAAATGATTCCAAACTCGATGAGGTTGCGTTGTTTCATTACAGAGTTAATGTGGTCACCTTCCAGCTCCATCATCAGACCCTGGATATCATCTATTACTGAAGTTCTAGTTAGGACATTTCAAACGAGCCCTAACTCGATGGAGTTGCGCCATTTAATTATAAAGTTTCGCATGGCCACCTTCCAGCTCCATCATCAGACCTTGGATACCATCTAAAGACAAAGTACTTATCAAGACGAATCAAACGTGTCCAAACTCGACGAGGTTGCGTCATTTCATTATAAAGTTACTGTGGCCACCTCCCAGCTTCATCATCAGCCCCTGGATACCATCTAGACACAAAGTACTTGGCAAGACGAATCATACGAGCCCAAACTCGATGGAGTTGCGCCGTTTCGTTATAGAGTTCCTATGTCCACCTTCCAGCTCTTTCATCAGATCAGCTCCAAGTCATCATAATATTGCATTGTCACGTGATATATACATGCGTGTAAAATTTCAGTTCAATCGGAAAACGGGAAGTGTGTCAAATTTAGCGTGCAAGATTTCTACGGGACGCTTTTATTGTACTAATAAAAGCGTCGCCACGCTAACAGCCGATCTTACCGTCCCTCCGCATTAGATGTTTCACATCAATAATTTATTTACCAATATAGTTACAAAAAATATAGTGGTTCCCTGACTCCTGTGCTAGGTGAGTACCTGTATTACAGGAGCCACTGTAGGCGTGGGTCATATCGCTTTTTCTGAGAATCGTATCTGAATCAGATTTCGATTTTCAATTTCAGATTTCAAAACCTTATATTTTAATATCTAGATATTTTACGTTCGCGTATCCATCATACGAGTAGATTCAGATTTCAGAAATCAAATCCGATGCG
This sequence comes from Leucoma salicis, assembly GCA_948253155.1. Taxonomy (NCBI): domain Eukaryota; kingdom Metazoa; phylum Arthropoda; class Insecta; order Lepidoptera; family Erebidae; genus Leucoma; species Leucoma salicis. The sequence goes on along the minus strand of OX411805.1, from coordinate 8,443,258 downwards.
CATCTTTAAATAGGATACGACAATATCATAGATTTCAATACAATTCGGTATTGTAGATATACTCGTAATTATATAATAGATGTTTAATTCGGTATTTATTTATCACTAGCTGACCCGGCAAACGTTGTTTTGCCATATAAATTATATCTAAAGTATTTTTAGGGAATTTCTAGCGTAGAAATAAATAACTAACTTATTGTAAGTGTGTGAGGATGTGGACCTACCTACATATTAATTAAAAAATTATGTGTGTGTGTATTATTGTATCGCTCCATCATCAGACCCTGGATACCAACTAGATACAAAGTACTCGTCAAGACGATTCATACGAGCCAAAACTCCATGGGGTTATGTCGTTTTATAATGGATTTCCTTTGGCTACCTTCCAACTCCATCATCAGACCCTAGATATCATCTAAAGGCAAAGTACTCGTCAAAATGAATCAAACGAGTCTAAACTCGATGGGGTTGCGTCGTTTTATTACAGAGTTAACTGTGGCCATCTTCCAACTCCATCATCAGTCCCGGATACCATCTAGATACCAAGTACTCGTCAAGACGAATCATACGAGCCCAAACTCCATAGGGTAATATCATTTTATATTGGAGTCCCTATGGCCACCTTCTAGCTCCTTCATCGGACCCTGGATACCATCTAGATACAAAGTACTCGTCAAGACGAATCATACGAGCTCAAACTCCAAGGGGTTATGTCATTTTATATTGGAGTTCCTATGGCCACCTTCTAGCTCCATTATCAGACCCTGGATACCATCTAGATACAAAGTACTCGTCAAGACTAATCATACGAGCCCAAACTCCATGGGTTATGTCGTTTTATATTGGAATTCCTATGACCACCTTCTAGCTTCGTCATCAGACCTTGGATACCATCTAAAGACAAAGTACTCGTCAAGACGAATCAAACGAGTCCAAACTCGATGAGGTTGCACCGTTTCATTATAGGTATCCTATGGCCACCTTCTAGCTCCATCATCAGATCAGCTTTATGTCATCATAATATTACATTGTCACGCAATATACATATGTCTTATATTATTTATAGTCTTGCAACCCATATTTAAAAAAATCATATAAAATAAATATGGCGCGTAACGGAAAAATGTGACGCGTAACGAAAAAATGTTACACTAAATTTTTTTCCAACCCCGATAAAGAAGTTTCACTTCAAAAATCCATTAAAACAATCCCCAACGTCCATAATACACAAATCTTTCTAAATTTAGAACGCGAAGAAAATTAAAACAAATGAAACTTTCTTACGCAACTATTCGGACACAATTAAACAATAAGTACCTAATAAAACTATTACGTGCATAATGGTTCATAAGTACCAAAATTCGCTCAAGTTAAAGACTAAATAATTAAAATTTTAGACATCATTGATATCATGATTAGTACTTAACAGAAAGTAAGCTTTATTTGCATAGCATTAAGATTAAACACAAAGTGAAAAATGTGAAATCGAAAATAACAGTCAGGAGCAGGATTTGAACCTGCATCTTCTGGATACCGTCCAGATGCTTTACCAATTCAGCCATCCTGACAATTGCTCCTGACTGCTAATTTCGATAACACATCATACTTAACGTCTTTGGGTGACGCCTGCGCCATCTGTCGGAAGTATTTTCATACATTATACCGACCAGGTAAACTTAATTTTACAATTAAGATTTTACCTAATAATGACGCAAACCCTTCAAATATTTAGATATTTTTATATATATTTTTAGCATTTGACATGCTTAGCACTATACATTAAACACAAAGTGAAAAATGTGAAATCGAAAATAACAGTCAGGAGCAGGATTTGAACCTGCATCTTCTGGATACCGTCCAGATGCTTTACCAATTCAGCCATCCTGACAATTGCTCCTGACTGCTAATTTCGATAACACATCATACTTAACGTCTTTGGGTGACGCCTGCGCCATCTGTCGGAAGTATTTTCATACATTATACCGACCAGGTAAACTTAATTTTACAATTAAGATTTTACCTAATAATGACGCAAACCCTTCAAATATTTAGATATTTTTATATATAAAAATATCTAAATATTTGAAGGGTTTGCGTCATTATTAGGTGGCTGAATTGGTAAAGCATCTGGACGGTATCCAGAAGATGCAGGTTCAAATCCTGCTCCGAATATTCAGTACATCGCAAATCTGATATTGTAATATTGCTGTACCGCTCTAACTAGTGTAATATTTGTATCTTACGCGCTTTGTCGCACGCATGCGGCCGATACGTATCATATCGCGTAGGTACAGACGAGTGGGCGAGTATTCAGTACATCGCAAATCTGATATTGTAATATTTATATATATTTTTAGCATTTGACATGCTTAGCACTATACATTAAACACAAAGTGAAAAATTATTGATATTGTAATACTTAGATTTCGAAAGAGCCAGTAAGCGATTTTTAGATATTGTACCAATATCAGATTTCGTATCTATATACGATTTGTATTGCCCACTTTTAGGAGCCAGTGTCCTCTCTATATGACATTCAAAATGGTATATTTTTTACCATACAAACCGTTACATAAGATTAATTGAGATTTATAGTAGATACTTACTTAAAGTTATTGTACTTAAATTTATTTTTAAAAGAACTTCTATTATGTGGTGTGTGTATGTGTGTGTGTTGTTTGCGTGTATGTGCGTGAGTGTACATACATATATATATATATATATACAAATAAGTAAAATTGAAGCGTCTGTAATGTGTAAATAACAACCCTTTACTAAATATATATAAGTATATATAGCGTATACTTACAAAAAAAAATTACCAATTTTAAAGTTTTTGTCTGTCTGTTTGTTTCGACCAGTCTCCAGAACGGGTGGACCGACTTGTACGGGACTTTCACTAGCAGATAGCTGTTACAAGGTGTAAGTACCTTAGGTTATGACATCCACGGCCAATCTCCTGAGCAGTTGGACTGACTTGGATGGACCACACGACGGGACTTTTATTTTAATAAAAATCTAAATTAAGATTCCGCACTAAAAAGAAATCAACTAAATTCCACGCCGACGAAGTTGTGGGTAGCCTTTAAAGATCAAACAAGCTTATGTGATAAATATAAGCTTCTTGGGTATGTCCATGAACTGCTGATAATAGTATAGAATCGGACATTGACGAATGCTGGAGAGTATTGAAACAAAGTGTGGTAGATACAGCAAAAGAAGAATGTGGAAGCTGAATCTTTTAGGAAGCTCAAAGAAGCATAGGATAGTAATGCATAGTGGGATAAGGAAGTAGCAGATTCCGCAGAGCAAAAGGAGAACGCGTGGCTGGACTATGTTTCTTCTTTAAATCTGAGAAAACAAACAGTAGTACAAGAAAATAATATATAAACAATGTAGGAATGACACCAAAGCCTTAGTGAAAGAAAAGCTTGATAGCGCAAATATGATTGCAGAAGATAGGGTAACGAAAATGTCTAGGGCAATATCAGACTCTTCCGGAGGGAGGTGAAGAAAGATGGAAACATTCTTACGGAAACACAACATGTGCCGATGGAATTAATATTTTGGAAATATGTACAGATGTCCCGGGCGATGCCGGTGTCACGTATTGTCTAACAGATCAGCATTTGGTACCGGCATCCTCTTTTGACACCAGTTCCTATAGAGGAAGTTGAATGGGTGAATAGAAGTTTGAAAAATGGTAAGGTATTGATATGGTGTCTGCCGAGATGATCAAGCTTGGGGGGCTCCTATGTCCGGGAATCTTTTTTGATGCTTCTCAACTTATGTTCGAACTCAGGAATGGTTCCCTAGGACTGGACAAGCACCTTGTTTAAGAACAAGGGTTCACGTTATGACTGTGCAAACTACAGAGTCATAAGCTTGACCAGTATGACAGGCAAAGTGTATGGTTTTTTTATTGAAAGAAGAATGTGGAATAGTATCTGATGGTATGATGGATGACTACTGTGTGAGGCACAAAAGGGTTTCTCTTCACAACATTGTGGAGAAGCGTCTGGCTCTAGGCTTAGAAGCTTTCTTCAGTTTTGTGGACTTGGAGAGAACATTGTTTTTATACTGCCATGATGGCAGAGGAGCCACGGTCCCGCTGATGGTAAATGGTAACCGTCGCTCATAGACTCAACTATACCGAGAGTGTTGTTGTTGTTGACAAACACTTTGTTCGATATTTTTGTCCATTATGAAATTCGCAATACACACTAGATACGATAGGTTACTAGTTAGGTATTAACTAAAAACAGCACTGTATTTAATATAAATAACAGATGCAACTCAAACTCCGCGCCAAAATGGATAACAGTTGTGCCAATCTAACAACAACAAAAAAATCAAAGATTTTAATTTGGAAGTTTTGGAACCATAAACAAATCATCCATTCCTAATACTTTCTTGACTGAATGTAGATACCTAATGTAAAAACTAGCTTTTGGCTACGAGCAAAGGCTCATGTGCGTTTTCTTGCCGCGGAGAAGTAGAGAGAGGGGAATTCTTTGCCTAATCGCCACGCTTGGCAGGCGGGTTGGCGATCGCAGTGGATGTTGTTAATATTCGAAGGAGTGCTGCTGCCCACTCCCCCGATATTCCCTCAGTCGGCTCTTACGACTCCCATGGGTGGAGAGGGATGGGACAATTCTAAAGCCGGCCCCACACGGCAAATACATTCATATAATATGAATAAATAAATAATACATCAATATTCACGGACATTTCACACAACGTCCTAAGCTGACTAAACAAGGGTAAGATTAGCACAATTACGTAACTTACCATATTTACCGATGTATGTTCTACCATCCTACAATAACCTTATGGAATGCGTGTTTGGGAATATGCATTGCCTTCTCTGTTAAACAAGCTACACAAACATACTGTAGACAAACTGTTACGTAACACAGAGAATTGCAGGGCCTCCTCAAATACGTACCTATTCCTGACCGAGGAGGTAGACACATGCAAGCCTCAGCATTTTCTATGATATTTTTACCTCTGTCTTTCAATATTCATAACAGTTTTCATAAAGAATGTATTCTTCATGGGTGGGTGTGTGTAATGTATGTGTGCGGGATAATAATATTTAAGAATAGAATAAGTTTAATTTAATATCTGTAAATAGTTTATACGAAATAATATAATATAATAGTACTTAAGGTATAGAGCCTCAGAGTCGTTACGGTAAAGTTTCATAGTACTTCAGTAAAAAATATAAATAAATTCTTAAATCTGATTAGTAAAAAAGTAGGCTTTCTAATTGGTCAGCCAATCACAGAATTTAGAGCTGAATACCTATAATATAATATAATACTCCGTTTCCATAGGTCGACACAGTTCACTAGCAGTACTAGTAGTTCACTAGCAGTACACTAGTTTAGTATTAGGACAGTTGATTATAACTAGGATTAAGTGTTACTACAGTGTTACTAGGAAATAAGAAGATTTTAATAAAGACAGTTTTATTATTCACTCAATCAATTTGGCAGTTTTAATTCCACCAATCCAGCAACAGTATATAAATAGTTCCCAATTGTGCGCTCCTGCACACAGTATGGGTAGTTTATAAATATTTATTTTCGCAACTTGAGAGTGGATAGTGCAGCAATACATAAACCATTACGGTTTTCTTTCGGTGCTTCTTGTTTGTAAAATATTGTAAAAATGTGTATGAATATATAAATATAAAAAAATGTTATGTTTATTTACTTGTTTATAATTAATTATAATAATGATGATTTTATAGTTTCATTATTATATGGAAGTGAGAGTTGGGTATGTAAAAAGGAGCATGAGAGCAAAATCAATGTGGTCGAAATGCGATCTCTGCGGAGAATCTGTGGAGTGAGGCTGACTGACCGCATTCGTAACAATGACGTAAGAGAGCGATTAGGTATGAAAGAGAGTATTGGTGTAAAGATGCGAAAGGGAATGCTCCGATGGTTCGGACATGTGGAAAGAATGCCGGACGAGCGACTGGCTAAGAAGATATACAATGCGAAAGTGGAAGGATGTAGGTACAGGGGGAGACCGAGACTTACCTACCTAGACCAAATTGGTCATGTATTGAAGGAAGGTGGAGTCAGGAGTCTCCGAAACCGGCGAGCGTATATGAAGAGATTTATGAATGCTGAGGAAGCGAGAGATGTATGCAAGAATAGAGCCTCTTGGCACTCTGTTCTCTCTGCCTACCCCGCAAGGGAAATGGCGTGATGATAAGTAAGTAAGTATAGTTTAATTCATATTTTCTTTGCGTCGCAGACTGCACTTTGCTTTTTGAACATACAATAAATAAATAAATATTTAAGGACATTTCACACAACGTCCTCTGGTCCCAAACTAACAACTGTTACAGTTTTATGAATATTATTTAGACGTGTAAGTGAATGTACCTATGTTTACTTAGTTCACATGTTAGTTAAGAGGTATTGCTTTTAAAACAGAAGCTTATTTTATGTTGTGTAGTTAGCAGGTATTGGGTGTAAGGGAAAGAACAGTAATACAATTATTTTAGTTTAATTATAATTTTTTTGCCTTTTAAGTTTTAAAAAGAACAGCCTAATTATGAATTCAAAACTATCAAATTGGGTAGGTAATTAATTTTTTGGCAAAGAATGACAAAAATGACAATCTGAGGGTATAACAAATTTTAAACTCTAGAAGTGATTATATTTTATGGTTGAAATTGGAAGTACCTGTGCATTCATTTGCGGATAAGTTATTAACCCAGATAATGCTTTGGTCGCTATGGCAAATCCTCCCATTATTCGTCAAAATTTGACTTTATTTTGATAATCCCATCAGCAGTGTATTTGATGGCACGAATATTGGTTACCGTGGGATCACCTGCTTTACGACTTGGCCTGATACTTGCATACCGAAAAGTTTTAGGATCTGCATAGTTTTTTATTAAACTGTAGTCAACATCAACTACTTCGTAAGGAAATGGATGAACCTAAGCTTCTCTAGTGACCTTAATGTAGTCACTTGGTAAATGTATCTCCCTATTTTTAAGGTTTCTTTCTTTAGTACTATGTACAGAGTCACACTCCATTTGAGTGTGACTGGGCTCAAGAAACTTTTGCTCAATGCGAACATTGTGTTTCATACTAAAATTAATTAGAGCATTACTTAAAATGTTATTACGGTTTTGGTACCCATCTGAAAATAATACTATCGGACGTGCATTAGTTAAACAATATCTCTCTAAGTAATCTATACTATTATTATAAAGAGGTAACGTTTGTGAGTTTGTGACGTTGTAAGGGGTAATCTCTGGATGTACTGAACCGATTTTCAAAATTATTTCACCAATAGAAAGCTACGTTATTGTGGAGTGTCATAGGCTATAATAATTTCCAAAATTAATAACGCATCTTTACTTAAACTTGAATAATGTAAACCAAGTTGTAAAAAAAAATTGCTTTCATCGCGTGCTCTTCAGAAGCTATTGAGGATAGAACAAAACAATGTACTACAATATTAAAGAACGTATCAAAATCTGCAAAAAATTTGCAATAGCATATGCCTATCTCCTACGGATAACTCAGAATAACTGCTTTTACTGTTAAAATTGTGAATTAAAAATAATTTTTATGAAGTTTATCTAGCCCATATGGTATTAATATACATAATATACATCTTTATTAATATGTTTTTAGAACGGAAATTCAATGTAGAATATCTGTGCCCTTTACTCTATACAGTTTAAACAAATATCTTCAAAGATATTAGCAAAATAATAACGTGTGGTGCGCGCCGCCCCGGCCGTTTACAAGGTATCATCCTTAATTATATGGGACGAATGTACCATGAGTCATAGAGCTCATATTGAAGCCGTGAACCGTACGCTAAAAGACATCAGAAACTCAGACGCTGATATGGGTGGTGTTATTTTTGTTTTTGCGGGCGATTTTGGGCAAACGCTGCCAGTAATAACAAAAGGAACACGCGCCGATGTCATCAGGGCATGCTTAAAATCATCATGCTTATGGAGTACCGTTGAAACTCTCAATTTACGAACAAACATGAGAGCCCACTAGAGCGACAACGACGATAACGACTTCCTGCATCAACTACTGAATCTTGAAGAAGGAAAAATTTGCTGTCCTAACACCAACAGTAGGGATGACATTAAACTTGACAATCGGTTAGGTCACATATTACACAGGTTAGAAGATCTGAAAAACGCAATATATATAAGTTTAATGGAAAGTGATTATCATTGGCTTTGTTCTAGGGCAATAGTCTCACCCAGAAACGATTCAGTGAATGAGATAAATAAAATAACTTTAGAAAAAATTCCTGGTCAAGTCAGTCAATATAAGTCCATTGACACGGTGTGTAATATTGAGGATACAGTGCACTATTCTCAAGAATGTTTACATTATTTGAGTCCTTCTGGCTTACCTCCCCACGTTACCTTATGCTAAAAGTTGGCATTCCTATCATGATTTTTAGGAACTTGAGACCTCCCAACATGTGTAATGGCTGCTCATAAAAGAGTTACGGGAGAACATGATCGTGGCGACCATTCTCACAGGGCCAGCAGTGGGACAACTTGCTTATATTCCGTGGATACCCATGATTCCGACTGATTTACCTATACCGTTTAAAAGGTTACAGTATCCCGTCAAGGTCTCTTTTGCCCTCACTATTAATAAGTCCCAGGGTCAAACATTTTCTCTGGTGGGCATTGAACTGAGAAAGCACTGTTTTTCTGCCATATACTTTTAGCTTTCAGTTATAATATGTTGGCTTATCTCGGGTTGGAACTCCTGAAAGACAATATATTTTAGTACCAAATGACAACATTACTACTAATATAGTATATCGACAAGTTTTGAACAATTAAAATAAGTAAACATGATGTAAATAGTGTATATTAACATCAAGTAATAAAAATAACAACAAAAAACAGTAACATAAAAAACACAAAACATACAAAAACAATAGAAAATACAAAAAAAAACAAAAAACCAAAATAATAAGAAAAAATCGGAACGGAGTCCGCGGGCACTGCTAGTCTATGATAAAGCTAGTAAAAGTACTTGCTGTCAAATCAGCAGTAGTTTCAACAAACCAGTAACAGACGGTATGATGAGTTGTTAAATTGTAAACTGTAAAATTATGGTAAGTTGCTTCGTTTTGAAATACAAAGCTCTGGCTGTTCGGTAAGGACATACTTTAACGGCTTCAAGATCCATGGTTAGCACAGTAATGTCACCCCGAAATGCTCTGACTTTACCTTCTTCTTTTTCTCGTCCAGCTTTATTTTGTCTATTAATATGATCTACTTAATCTTCAGTACTCATGTTACCAGCTGTATGACTAACACAAATATTACACATATCCTTTTTTAAAACATACATATACAGATTTTTATCATGGAATGCTTTTTCAAATGTAAATCTACAGACTACTAGTTCCTCGTTTTCGGAGCAGTAACTTTTATAATTATTAAATAAATCCGTCATTGAACGAGATCTAGGCTTTAAAAATAGTTTAGTTGTCTCCTTACGTCTGTAATGTGACGGCAACTTGATTAACAACATGACTTATTTAACTATGTTTGTTCGATATGTGTGTCGCGTGAGCTGTAGTTAGGAGATATTTCCATAAAATAATACGTAAAATTTTTGTTGCCACTTTAGTAGCTATTTCCATGAATTGCTAGGAGGCTATCTTATGATGATAGCAAGTTAGAAGACATTTCTTTGAAAGCAAAATCGAACTTTCAGTCTATTGGAATTAAAAAGTCATTTTTCACAAAAACGTCAGTTAGGAGTTATTGGCACTTCATCGATGATATATTACTTACTTTTTTTTGTAAATACATACATATAATAGATAGAAAACACCCAGACGCGGTACAAATATCTGTGTTCCATCACACAAATAATTGTCCTGGGTGGGAATCGAACCCACGACCCCGTGCGCGGAAGTCGGTTACACTACCGACTATGCCACGAGGCCGTCATAATATCCATAACCTTTGAATGGGACAGTTTGCCTGCGTCGGTTTCTCAATCTAAGTACCTACAATGTAGGTACCTATCTAAATTCTAAAAATCATCAAGTTTAACCTGTATCTGTTGCGGTGATATATGACTATAACTGTGATGGGCTCCCCGCCCATCACAGTTATAGTCCCAGGCTGTCTCCTCTAATAATCATAAAACCACCCGGGCTCTTTAGGCCCAGTCTAACCCCGAACATAATAATCATTTGATTAATAAAAAGTGAGTAGCTCGTTTTAACCAAACCGTTAAAATATATAAAATACTAGCTGACACGGCAAACGTTGTTTTGCAATATAAATTATTTCTAAAGATTTTTTAGGGAATTTCTAGCGTAGAAAAAAAATAACTAACTTATATGCCAAATCATAAGAAAAATAGAATACTTAAAAAAATTGGTCCAAAAAATCAAAAATAAAAATTTGTTGTGGTCCACCCTTGTCACTTAGGGGTATGAAAAATAGTTTACATCCTATTCTCAGACCTACTGAATATACACACAAAATTTCATAAGAATCGGTCAAGCCCTTTCAGAGGAGAATGGCGACAAACACTGCAGTGACACTAGAATTTTATATATTAGATAGAACATAAATAGTTACCTAAGTAGAATAACGTACCTACTCTTCATACTTTGCACACGTTACTTGTTACTTATTATTTTAATCCGCACCGGTAATTTGTGCTCATCACCATAACCTGTTATAAATTATACCAACTTAGATACTGTTAAATAGACGGGACTGTGTAGCTAAATTTGTTTTCTATAAAATAATTATGACTGCTTCATTTAATTGTTTATCTAGGTACTAACTGCTATCCTCGACTCCACCCGCGTATAATTTAGGTTTTTCTCTATGAATCCTAATGATTTTACCACATTAAAAATAGGTACCCTACGTTAATACTTATAACGTTAGCTATCTGCCAATGTAAGTCCCGTCCAAATCGGTCAAACCGTTTCGGAGATTAGCCAAAACAAACAGCCAATCAGACAAAAACATTAAAAGTTGCTATTTTGTTACAGGTATAGTATACTTTCATATGCATGTAGTAAAGAGCTGGTATATAGACATTACATTACAAAGAGAGATAATTTTAGAGCTAAATTTAACTCTTGAATATAATATGACATACTGTGTGGTTATGGATTGAGAATAAATAACACCAGCCCATTTATTCCCGCTGGCGTCTTACGGGGCTGCTAAGAGAAGTAAGTAATTTATCACCTAGGTATTGTATTACTGGAAGTAGGTTCCTATCCGCAAAAGGAATTGGTGAGCAGCGTCTTCACCGTATTCTTAATATTGAAGTCTTTGAGCGGCGGTTACCACTCACCATTAGGTGGTCCAATAAAAAAAATATAGCACACAAACAAACTTTGTTCCCGTGGGTTCGATTCCCACTCAGGACAGTTCTTTGTGTGATGAACACAGATATTTTTACTGCATCTGGGCGTTTTCTATCTATTATATAGATACATATATGTGGATGTATTTACAAAAAAAAAGTAATTATGTATTATATCCGTGATCTGGTCCCCTAGCACAAGCGTTAAAAAGCTTAGTTTGGGACCAGAGGACGTTGTGTGAAATGTCCGTGAATATTTATTATTTATTTATTTGTATTTCTAACGAACGAAATGGTTGTCACGAACAGAATTTGAATCTGCATTTCGTTCATAACCATTGTGGGCACTTTACCGAGTATGGGTTAGTTAAAAAGACACAAGTTGTAAGACACACTTAGGTACTAATAACCTCCCCCCTCAACCCTCTCCGCGGGTTTATTTATTGTTGTTTGTATGTTAAGAGATGTTAACTGCCTTAGTGGTGCAGCGGTAGTGTATGCGACTGCTGATCATGAGGTTCGATCCCGGGTCGGGCAGTGTTATTGGACTTTTTCGTAAAAAGAAAAATTCTAAGTAGCAGCCCGGAGTTTGGAAATGTGCCCGGTAGACGGCAATAAGCTCGCACCCTATTACGTGGAACTTAAACATCTGCTGGCGAATCGTGGGTGTGTAATACACCTCTGCCTACCCTTCGGGGAATATAGGCTGATGCTATGTTTTTTATGTTTTTTTAGTACCTATGTTAAGAGCATGTCTGTACACATATTTTTTCGTAACTATCTAACAATAAAGATGAGATAAAGTATTAGAAATGAGTTTTATAAATTCATTTTAGAACTTATAATTGACTTATTGCGAGCTGGTTTTGAGTTCGGTCCCTATGATCGAACACGATACCACTGTCTTTACAATCCTTACTTTTTTTTTGTACCTATGCTTTTACCTCTAGCCTATCATTAGATCATCACTGCCTGCTGTGAAATGGTATAATAATTAAAAAGTTAAGAAGCTAATATATACTACAATGTGAAAGTGGAAGGACGTAGGTACAGAGGGAGACCGAGAGTTTGGGCACTCTGTTCTCTCTGCCTGTCCCGCAAGGGAGATAAGTAAGTCAATTTTTAGCTCTTCGGCAGTGCAACTCAAAAGTATCTAAATAATACTTATAGGTACAATGTCTACATGCGCGTGCTTACTGCTATTATTACATAAATAAATCAAAATTAAGATTGTAAGAACATTTTTACACGCTGTAGATAATATTAATGCATGCAGATAATAAAATAATTCGCATAAATTTAGCGGAGGGCATTCACCGAAATATACGAAGCCTCAGTGCTAATCACGGCCGAAGATTAATTAAAAGTAACTTGAACTGTGGTCAGTGGACAGCGAGTCAGGCCTGGCACATTCACAATCGCGAACACCATGCGGGGAACGAGACGCATGCGAGCTTTTTACTCGATGGACATTTTTACGCGTTTAATTTACTTTTGTGCGTGTTTTGTAGTCACCTCTTCAGAGCTTGGTGTTCCGATTGAGATAAAACTATGGGACACTGGACGAACACCTTTAGCACACATGGTTGATGTAACAAACGAGTTTGGTTTAAAAGTGCTCGCGGAACATAACTTTTTAAATGACAACAACATTGCTTTTTCACCCTATGGACTGATGGGGATTATGGTGGCGTTATACGAAGGAGTGGACGGTGAATCCTCATACCAGATACAAAGAGGGATGCAACTGCCATGGAACAGAAATGTAATGAGAATTGGATTTAGAGACATACATCGCACGTTAAAAGTGAGTCCTAATTCTACTGACTAAATATTTGTGTGTAGGCACAATATTAAATTTTGTAGTGCCGAGGTAAAAAAAAAACAGCATCACATCGCTATTTCCCGAAGGGGTAGGAAGATGTGTATTACACACCCACAACTAGCCAGCTATGTTTATTCCCACGTAATAGGGGGCGAGCCTATTGCCGTCTACCGGGCACTTTTCCAAACTCCGGGCTGCTACTGAGTAGTTTTGTCTTTTTACGAAAAACCTCAATAACACTGCCTGAGGTAAATCTACCTTTATGCTGAAACTAAATAGATACCATTCCAGTAGAAAGATAAAACTTCTAGCAGTTTTTCTAAAAAATTCGTTAAGAAAGTTTTTACGTGATGTGTGGCAGAAACAATCTAAAAAAAGTTGTCAGACGCTTAAATAACCGATTACCATAAGAATAAATAATATCTTATGCTAAATACACAATTATTTTTTTCAAATATCTTAAAATACATAATATGTACTTAGTTCTGCTACAGCTTTACAGCCTTTGCTAGTTTCTAAATTGTAGCGGGATAAAACGTACCAGTTCTCAAGTCTAATCAAGAGCTATCAAAAAAAAGTTTGATCAAGATCCGTGCAGTAGTTTTTGCGTGATGCATGAGCAAACAAACAGACAAACATTCTAAAAAAATTTCACATGAAATGTATCACCACATAATGACTTCATAGGTAATCTATAGATGAATGATGATGATGAATATGCCGTGTGGGGACGGCACCAAGAATAGCTCCACCCCGTCTCTTCCTATGGGAGTCGTAAAAGCCGATTAAGGGATTACCGGGGGACCGGGCAGCAGCGTTCCCTGTGTACTAAAAACATCCACTGCGATCGCCAACCCGCCTGCCAAGCGTGGCGATTATGGTAAAACCCCCATTTTGGGGAGGCCTATGTCCAGCAGTGAACGATGAAAGGCTGATGGATGGATAGATGGACTATAGACGAAAATAATGTAAACAGGTTTATAATTATGATATTATATATATATTTTTTTATCTATCACGAGACTTTCTTCTATACTTACATTTTTCAATATATAATTTGCAAAATTCCACTATTTTATCATTTTATTTACTGATATACTTAGGTAAAAATTTGTTGATTTAAGTCGAATGTCAACAAAAAAGTTACTTTTACACTACGTGCAAAGGGTAGGTTTATAGATATTATCTACATCTTGAGCTTATCTATTAGTGCTCTAAGAATTTTCATTTTCGACGCTGATATTTTTTTAGAAAATGTGTCTATCTGCGAAAACGTCGAAACGATGATTTTTTGAGTGTATGTAAGACACATAAAATAAGATAGAATGACACAAGACTTCAAAAGTAAAAAAAATATGGTTCTAGCACTATCACAGTCAGTTACTTTATGTGAGCAGACATTATAATATATAGTTTTCCTTCCAAAGCAACTAACGCTTACCTATATCTAATGTTACTCTTCCTTGTACCTAAACACTAGCGATACCGTTAAAAATATAAATGAGGGCCGCAACATATTATTAAACTGGACCCTCATATTGGCTCGTATCGTTTATTATTATCTTAGTGCCTACTTATATATTATTAGGCAGACTCTTGCCTAAAGCCTTATAAATTTATAATTAGGTAGGTACTTTGAGCACATACGAGGAATTGCTCGTACAAAGATAATCCAATTCCCCAAAGACCTTTAAGAGATTCTTCGTTTTATTTTTAGATTAGCCTTTGCCTGCGACTCCGCCGCAGATAAAAGCTAGTGTTTAGGTTAGGTTTATCTCAGGTCTATCTCAGGTTCCCAATATAGTAACGAGATAAAAAATACCAAGTTTAATATAAAGAGGACCGTGAACCTTAAATAACTTAATATAGTATTTTTCTAATATGTATCTTAACTGTTAGCCGTGGGGCCGGCTTTAGAATTGTCCCACCTCTCTCCACCCATGGGAGTCGTAAGAGCCGACTGAGGGAATACCGGGGGTGGGCAGCAGCACTCCTTCGAGTATTAACAACATCCACTGCGATCGCCAACCCGCCTGCCAAGCGTGGCGATTAGGTACGGCACTAACCCCTATTCTTGGAGAGGCCTATGTACAACAGTGGACTTTAAAAGGCTGATGGATGGATCTTAACTGTACAGCCAGCTCTGTTACAGTTTTATAATAGTACAGATGTTGAATAATATTTGTTTTCAGACATATTTCGTTCCGGAAGAAGGATTTCTGGCGGGCTTAGCGTTAAACAATGAAAATGTCACATTCAACGAGCAATACAAAAAGATTTTGCGGTTTTATGGTTTTGATTTAGAAAACGATCAGTTGCCAACACTTTCGCCCGAAACGAACAATACGTCGAACGTAACAAGCGCCGCTACGTCAACAATGGCCCCCACTAATGCCGGGGGCAGTTCTACAATAGCTATGCAGGCAGAAAGCAAGCCCACTACTTTGTCAAATAAAGAGGAAACAACTAGCACTATTAATCCCAATGCAGAAACCATAAACACTATAGACATAAAAGAAACTACATTAACAACAACTGGAATATCGTCTGCACCCAACGCTGAAAGCACTACTATCAGTAGTACTGTTACTATACCAGAAACAACTACAGGTGAAAGTATTTCTGAGACGATGCCTGTTACAACTGTAACTAGTATAGATACTACAGTGCCACAAACAGAAATTACAACTAAATCTCAAAGTACGATTAACACAGCCCAAAGCCCAATCACAACAATACCAATGATGGAACAAACAATATCAAGCACTTCAAGTGTAACAATGACAACTGAAATAACCACTCAAAGCATGATGAACGATGTTCCTGAACAGACTACATCAACAACCGCCCTTAATAGTGGAATGACTGTTGAAACTATGGGTTTAACTTCAACTACGTTTACAAATAAAGCGACGGCCAATATTGAAATGGATACAACACTCATCGATATGAATATGTTACAAACGACTGGGCTCGACACCTCATCAAGCGCAACAACAATAACATCTGCCGATACGGTGTCGACTACAACACAGGCAACTACTGTTACTTCTAGTTTTATGGCGGAAAGTACACCATTTGAAGGTGTAACAACTTCGATGGATTCACAAACTGATCAAACATCAACTGTGACCGCAACTGATATGACTACCGGAATAACCTCTGTAACTACTATGAACAATGTATCCATGTTAGAGACACTTGAGCGACGAAAAAGATCAATAGTTGATTTTATTTTCACCCATCCTCCTTACATCGACGACTATTTATATTATAGATCCTTTGAGGTTGGTTCTGAAGTAATTAAACCGATTGATGAAATGTTTCTAGCGAATGGATTGAAAAGTGTCCAGGTGAGTGATTCTTTTCTAGTGAAGGAATTTTCGTATGTCAATATTGATATTTTAAATTTTAAAATTACATGTTTTGCATCGACATTAATAGGTAATCAGGATGAATGAATGCATTAAGTGAGCTGAGATTTTAGGAACAGCTACATTCAAAGTAAGTAATGCTTTTCAACATTCACCTTCCATAAAAGACATCTAAAAACAAATGTGAAGTAGAGATTGGCTGTCACCATATAAGTGACTGCGATAGCTTAGCCATCTAGAGCTCTTCCCCGGGATGGGAGGGATGCAGGTTCGAATTCTGCTCGCAGTAAAGCTCTCTTTTTCCACTTCCACAAATAATTTGTAACTTCCATCATGTTTAGTCGCTTTCCATGTTGTTTTATCCCTAAAAGCCATTTTAACATTCAGTACCTAACATAATATTCTCGTGTGTAGTGATTAGTGATAATATACTGCCTCGGTGGTATAGCGATAGTTTAAGCGACTGCTTATCATTAAGTCCCGGGTTAAAATGCCGGAATGTGCTAGCAAAAAGTAATTTTTCCTTCATAAAATTCTCAATATCTGATTGGAGGAAATTGGCGCTGTTTAAACCCAGAAAGCGCGTAAAGTCGTTGGTGCTGCCCTTTATCTCTCTACGGTTGTATCGGAGTGCCATCCCATCGGAAGGATACCACCGAGAGAGCACATGTGATGCACACACTCATGCACTTTAATGTCTACTGTGAAGTAGGTTCTAGGTATCTACTACAGGTGGTAGGTGACATTGACACTGTATAGCCGAAATCGATCATCATCATTCCTAAAAAATAAAGCTTCACATATTCAATGCTCATTTGTTATAATGATTAGGGTAACCACAGCTCAATTTGATTTATAGGTACATAATTCGCTACAGCCTTTGCCATTCGTCACAGGCCAATAAACTTGATAGACCAATTTGTTCTCAACAGGTTACATACATGCACTATGACACAGTATTGGATTATGCTTACTTGCCCCATTTGGAAGCCGCGGCATTACGTTTGCCCTTGGACAGTGATCGTTATTATTTATTAGTTGTATTACCAAAACGTGATGGGCCAGCAGAACTGGGGCGGTTAATGTCTCGAATGGCAAGGGAATCAGATTTATCGGACATCTACTCTGTGTTGCGGCCGCGACGAATAAAAGGGATTGTGCCTAGTTTTATTGTGAAAGGGCATATAACCTTAACTACAGACTTACAGAAGGTAGGTAAAAATATTAGGTAAAAATAACAATGTATTCTGATCGTTCTAGTCTTTATATGTGTATATTTTATATTATTAAATTCTTTTATATCTATATAATACTCATGTGTTTATTGCACGCCTCATAAGCGAAACGTTGAGGTGAGTACCACTGTCACTTCACCAAAAACAACAGATTTTTCAAACTTAAAATGTTTCTATTTTTTTCTCTTACGCTTCAGTATAATTAGGAATATTATTATCACTTTTTACGGTCTGATTCGACGTGGTTTAATTGTTATTAAATAAACAAAACTAGTTTGAATATGTATGGTCTACTACGGAGAACTACTTCTATAGAACCAATTTAGTAGTACTTCTTAAAATTAGCGCCGTCTATACATATAGGTACACTATTACAAATATTTTTTTTTTTTGTGAAAAATGAAATTATGAGGCGTGCACTTTTGGATTTTCCAATTTTTTTATATTTCTACCTATTATAAACTAACAAATAAATGTAAGTTAATGTCAACATTTTATTTGCCGTGTGGGGGCCGGCTTTAGAATTATCTCATCCCCCTCCACCCATGGGAGTCGTAAGAGCCGACTGAGGGAATACCGGGGCAGTGGGCAGCAGCACTACCTCGAGGCACTATCCCTCATTTTGGGGAGGCCTATGTCCAGCAGTGGATGTCGAAAGGCTGATGGATGGATGGAATGTCAACATTACAGATATGTTGACAGGCCTCGTGGCGTAGTCGGTAATGTAACCGACTTCCGTGCACGAGGTCGTCGGTTCGATTCCCACTCAGGACAATTATTTGTGTGATGTACACAGATATTTGTACTGCGTCTGGGTGTTTTCTATCTATTATATGTATGTATTTACAAAAAAAAGAGTAATATATGTATATCCGTAATCTTGGTACCTACCCATAGCACGAGCGTTAAGCTTAGTTTGGAACCAGAGGGCGTTGTGTGAAAATGTCCGTGAATATTTATTTATAGGTAATCTCCGTCCCTGCGAAATTAACCTTTACACTTAGAACTATATTTTTAGCTTAAACACAAAAAATAAGTTTGTGGAACGCGGTACGGTGGCTACGCATGTAATTAACACGTTCGGTGACACACATTTATGAAATACAATAAAAAACCGACATAGGTACCTACCTACCTAGTTTAGAGCAGTGATACTCAACCTATTTTTATAAAGAGCATAAAGAAGTTTTATGTAAGTATGATGCCGCGGCCACAACATTGAATTATCTATGTACAAGCGTTGTATAAAAGCAATCCTTTATTTACATTTATGCCAAGCGAACCACTTATATAGACTGCTATACTTAACAAGAGACCTGCCCAAATTTTTTTACTAATAGGTCGCTACTATAGCATGTTTGAGTAAGTAAGAATGTGCAATATACAGTGGTATCTATTACAGCTAGGCATCCGAGATGTATTTGAACCCCGTCAAAGAGACTTCACTCCTATGACTAAACAAGCGGGGGTGTATGTGCGCAGTATTGAACAAGCTGTATCAGTCGCCATAAGAAAGTATCGGCCAGATGATCACAAGAAACATAGTAAGTATAAACCACTTGCGTAATTAGGTCGACTCGACCGGAGACCACCCTCTCACAGAAGATAGAACAGCGGGAAATAACTCCTATCCCTTTCTATAGACTTGGCGACGCGCGAGTGATGCCTTTGGGGTGTTGAGTTATATACTCTACGACCCACTATTATAAGGAAACCGATTACCATCAGGTGGGCCATATGCTTGTTATTTGCCCTAGTAGTATGAATAAATATCATAGTCCGGAGCGTGCTCGTCGCGATCCCTGCCAGCCTGTAATCCACAGTCTGCAATCCGGCTCGAATGTGTACCGCAGTGCGGGTTAGGGCGAGCCCCAGAGGCAACGCGTACCGACCCGCCGCCGTCGGTACGAACAACGGCAGATGCGGCGATGGGGGCCGCCACCCATCACGCCTTGCCCAGTTTGGCGAGTCGAGGGAATCAGAGTGTCGAGTAGGCACGTGGAATGTAAGAGGTGGTGTGGAAGGTAAGTTACACGAGCTGGTAACCGTCATGTCGGACAGACGGCTTGATGTGCTCTGTGTAACAGAGACCAAGCGAAAGGGTAGCGACGCCTGTGATCTTCCTGGTGGCGGGTTAGCTCTGTGGTCTGGTGTACCGCAGAGCGATCGGGCCAGCATGGGAGTGGGGGTGCTGCTGTCCACTCGCTTGGCCTCAAGTGTGAAAGATTAAGGATTGTTTGATCCCAGACTTCTATGGGTCCGAATAAAACTAGGTGTCACCAGGGTCTTCATGGTCGCAGCTTATGCTCCCGTAGGCTCTTCGGTGGCATCGGATCTAGAGAAGTTCTGGGATAATGTTAGGGAAGTTCTGGATTTGGCAGAAGCTAGTGAATGCGTGATCGTATGCGGAGACTTGAATGGATGGGTTGGGACCAAGCGTCCAGACTTCGAGGACTTGCTTGTTTCATTTGGTGATAAGAGAGTGAATGATGCAGGTAGGCTCATTGCGGATGTATGTATGGAGAGAAACCTTATTGTGACAAACACATTTTTCCAAATTAAGGACATCCATATGTATACATGGAGAATGAATGAACAGAGAAGTATGATAGATTTAATTCTGGTAGACAGTCGCCTCCGAAGTAAAATCCTGGATACAAGAGCCTACAGGGGTCCCACTGTCGACACGGACCACTATCTCGTTATTGCGAGATTTAGTGGTCTGTTCAGAAAGTGGAGACACTGGCGGGAGCGTGTCCACTTCGGAGGGCTTGATAGAATAAAGATTGAAAAGTTGCAAGAAGAGAGTGTAAGAGCAAAGTATGTAGAGGCTGACAATGGCAAGTCAGCCGGGATCTCACATGGAAGAATGCTGGAGAGTATTGAAAGATAGTGTGGTAAATACAGCGAAAGAAGTATGTGGATGCTCAAAGAAGCATAGGAAAGTGAAAGGTGATGCATGGTGGGATACGGAAGTAGCAGCTTCCGTAGACCAAAAGAAGAAAGCGTGGCTGGACTATGTATCTTCTTTGAACCTGAGTGCAAGTATGAAAGAACAGAAGAAAGAAATATACCGGCAACGTAAGAATGACACCAAAGCCTTAGTGAGAAGAGAAGCGTGATAGAGCAAATATGATTGCAGAAGAAAGGCTGACCAAAAGCTTCGAGAGCAACACCAAACTTTTTTGGAGGGAGGTGAAGAAATCTCGGAGTGGTTGGTCAGCTTTCAGAATGAATAAATTAAGGTCTAAAGGTGGAGACATTCTTACGCAAACACAAGATGTGTTAAGCCGATGGAGTGAATATTTTGGAGATATGTATGCGGATGTTCAGGGTGATGCTGGTGCCACATGTGGTTTAACAGATCAGCATTCGGTGCCGGCATCCTCTGATGACATTAGTATGGATGAAGTTAAATGGGCGATTAGAAGTTTGAAAAATGGTAAGGCAGCGGGTATTGATATGGTGTCTGCTGAGATGATCAAGCTTGGAGGCTCATGTGTCTGGGAATCCTTCCTGATGCTTCTCAATTTATGTTGGAGCTCAGGAATGGTTCCCAAGGACTGGAGAAGCGCAGTCATCGTGCCCTTGTTTAAAAACAAGGGTTCACGTTATGACTGTGCAAACTACAGGGCCATAAGCTTGACCAGTTTGGCAGCCAAAGTATATGGTAAAATCATTGAAAGGAGAATGAGGATGGTGTCTGATGGATTTTTGTGTGAGGCACAAGGAGGTTTCAGGTGTGGACGAGGATGCATGGATCAAGTGTTTTCTCTGCGCAACATTGTGGAGAAGCATCTGGCTGTAGGCCAGAGGGTTTTCTGCAGTTTTGTGGATTTGGAGAAAGCATTTGACACTGTTGTACGAAAGGAACTTTGGGACATTTTGCCGGAGTATGGTATTAACGGTAAACTGCTACAAGCGGTGCAGTCCAACTACATGGACTGCAGAGCTTGTGTGCGGCTGGATGATGGAATGTCACCCTAGTTTGATGTCAATATCGGCGTTAAACAGGGCTGCGTTCTATCAGCCAGACTGTTTATCATATATCTGGATAAATGTCTACAAAGGTTGAATGAAATGAATGTGGGAGTTCAGATGGGCGACTCAGTGGTTAACTCTCTGCTATATGCAGACGATGCGGTCCTATTAGCGCAGTCTGCGACTGACCTGCAAACCCTAGTCGACGTAATGACAGAAGATTGTAAGAAAAGGGGCCTACGTGTGAATGTGAGCAAAACCAAAGTAATGGTTTTTGAAAGAGAAGAAGCCAGAACAGATTTTAGAGTAGCAATAGGAAATGGTGTGCTAGAACAAGAATTTGTATATCTTGGATGTGGATTCAGTCGAGATGGAAGGTACACCACTGATGTAGAAAGAAGTGTGAATGCGGGAAATAGAGTGAACGGAGCATTGGGACAACTTCTTGGCAGCCACCACCTCAGCCAGAAGGCACGTGTCGCAATACACAACGCAGTGCTTGTCCCAACGTTATTATATGGAAGCGAGAGTTGGGTATGTAAAAGGAGCATGAGAGTAAAATCAATGCGGTCGAAATGCGATCTCTGCGGAGAATCTGTGGAGTGAGGCTGACTGACCGCATTCGTAACAATGACGTAAGAGAGCGTGTAGGTATAAAAGAGAGTATTGGTGTAAAGATGCGAAAGGGAATGCTCCGATGGTTCGGACATGTGGAAAGAATGCCGGACGAGCGACTGGCTAAGAAGATATACAATGCGAAAGTGGAAGGATGTAGGTACAGGGGGAGACCGAGACTTACCTACCTAGACCAAATTGGTCATGTATTGAAGGAAGGTGGAGTCAGGAGTCTTCGAAACCGGCAGGCGTGTATGAAGAGAGTTATGAATGTTGAGGAAGCAAGAGATGTATGCAAGAATAGAGCCTCTTGGCACTCTGTTCGCTCTGCCTACCCCGCAAGGGAAATGGCGTGATGATAAGTTAGTTAAGTTAGTATGAATAAAACCATAATTACCTCTCTCCTACCTACTCTCTTATACCTACTAATCGGGGTGCGCAATGTCGTTTCGGTAGATATTATACCTACAGTACTTATAATTCTTTATAGTATCGTATCGTAGTTTAATATCGTGATCTTTTTCTTGAATGGGGGGACGGAATTTTGTTCTTTGAAGTTAGAAACATTAAATATTGACTTACAGTTACAGCTATACTGAGCACAATTAATGATATATTATATCGTGTTACCTAAGTTATTTGGATATTCACAATTTATAAGAAGGAAAAGGGTGATTACATTTTTAAACATCTCAATTCTTTAAATTCGATTATAGGTACCTACTGACATAATTTATTATAATACTCACCTTATAACATCCTTGTATTAGGTACCTTATATTGTACATAGGTTTATTTTTATTCACGCATAACTTCTTTGTTTACGAACAGATTTAGATATTTTTTGAATGGAATTATTGCTTTTTAAAAGGCAAAAATATCTAAGTATTTTAAATATAATCAACAATCAAAGAATAAAGTTTCAGTTTTAGGATTTTACTTTATATGACTGGAAAGTAATAGGTGAAGATAGGTTAGGTACCTACCTAATTAATAACAAGTCAAAACGCGTGCAAAGCCTTGTATAGCTAATCGTTACATTATTATAACAACATTCAACTAAATGGTACATTACACTACAACAAAAGATTAAGACGTTTGCAGCTGGGGCCCTACAAGCACTGTGGCCGTTCCGGTTTGATCCATTTAATTACCTACATAGGTGGAATATAGTGGTCGTGGGTTCGTGCGTGGTCATCAGTCGTCACAAGACAGGGGTCACTCATCGCCGTTACAGCCCGATGCGTCGTGACTCGCGTCCGCCTCCGCCCCGCCGCCCGCGGGAAAATCCTTGAGTGACATTGATGTGCTCCAAAAATTTACCAAATTGATTTGCCACAATTAATTGAATTCGCTACAGTAAAGGTCACACTATACTATACCTAGGTATGCGTGTGAATATCCTAACAATTGGCGTTAGCGATTAACGCCCGCCCTATTGTGCAATTGCAAAGCGTTTGCAATATAATAATTACCTTGATGGTTAACCTATAAGTGAAGACGGATTTCGTATACACATTAGCCGGCGCAGAGGCCGAGACATTTATGACTAAAATAGTGTAAAAATCAGGTGTCAAGTAGCAAGCAGCGAGAGTGGGTCTCCCACTCAACGCATCCATTGTCTCATGCAGCCGGTCTGTGGCGTAACGCGGCGACACGCGCATTTGCGTCCATTGATTCGCCTCGTAATACAACCACACTGCTGTTCGAACACCATCGACGATTAGATAAATCACCCGCTGCAACATCACTGCGACCTCGATGTTTAATCGCGAGATGAAAATTACTTTTTGCAGATTGTCCCGAGCCCGACATTTCAATTACGTAAATGAGTTTACTGAAAAAAAAATACCAGATGATTATTTCCTGTCGCTACACAGTACGCTTATTCAGTTTTTAATGCTATGATAACAATCTCCCCGATGCGCGACGTTTACGCTGCAAGGACATCCATTATGAAATAAGTTTATAAATGTCTATAATATGATTTGGCCTTGATACCAAAAAATCGTTAATCGAAGCAAAACATATTTACGCAACCAACATTACCTATCCCACCTCAGAGAGCATAAACATATCAAGACAAAAAAAAATAAATAGCACTTTTTGACCCAACCCAGATTTTAAACCCGTGACTTTCGCAGTTACGCGCGTTAGAACGGGGTGTGCGGTTAGCTACATTTAATCCTGACTTTAACAAAAATAAGGTGTTCATGAAGCCAATAAAATGAGATGTGTTTTTAAAGTCCAACTTTCACCGATTTCAACAATACACTACACAAAATAGACTTTTTCACAATGTTTTTCTTCACCGCAAAAGACTATGTACCTACTTGTCAATTTTAAAAATTGAGATGGACACGTCTTTGTATCTAATTCGACACCTCATACACTGGATTCGGTGTCGTAAATCAAAGCTAGAGAAATTAAAAAAAAATACGATTCTGTTTAAAAGCAAAATAATGTTACTTTTAGGTCTACAATTAGTTTAAGATCAAATTATTAAGTATGTATTCATTTTCCCTTTTTTTACAGGGTACGTTACGAATCGTGATCCAGTAGTCTTTTCAGCAACATACCCCTTTCTTTATTTTGTAATGGACGCCAATATTCATGTATCGCTAATGGCTGGCAAGATGGTAGATCCACTAAATTCGAGAATATTATAGCGTTATATTTATGTTTGTTGTTTTATTTCTTTGCCTAGGAAACGGTATATGGCTCAGCTGCCGACAAATTGTTACCAGTAGCGTCTGCCATCATATGCAATAAAAAAATTGGTTGCCTGTAAAGTCGGTATACGGGCGAAAGTTTTACGTGACAACGACTTTGAGTGGTAAAATAATTTTAATGTGAATATTCATTCGTATAGTAGGAAGAAGGATGAAATAATAGTAACAATTTAAAACATTTATTTATACAAAGAATTATATTTAAAACATTAATTTATACAAAGAATCTCGCACTGAATTTCATATTAACAAAATTTTATTTCTTCGTCTCTCTCGCTCTTAGGCGGGCTAACCATGCCCGAGTGGAAGGGACGCGTGCCTCTCACTCGCTCTCATTGTGAGCGCATAACGTGAGCGGAGCGTAACGCAGTTTCTTGAAGTGTCACCCGGCAAACCAATTTATAAGACGTTGTCACGTCAAAAAACTTAAAACACCGTCGTGAATTGAAATATTATAAGTCTACTACGCTTCAATCTACTGTTTTTTTCAACCCATTACTTTCCCATTATTAGACACGGGTCTCTTATCAGAGTGAGAGAGATTTAGACCATAGGTCAACACGCTAGTCCAGTGGGGGATAGCAGACTTCACCGGTCGTGAAAAGAAAATCTCGTAGACATGCAGTTTTCATCACGATGTTTTCCTAATCTAAAAACAAATTCGACACATAATTACGAAGTCAAGAGGTGTGCCCGGTGCGAAGACCTCGAACTAGTGATCGAACTCGATATAATTTTGAAGCTCGAGAAGAGTACCTAACTGCATCTGTAGGTGATGCAACACTTGGCACAGATGTTCACCAGACATGGGTGTTTTAGTATGATTGTCGAATCGGGAGGTGATGACACCGTGTCACCAGTGCTTGACCACCTAATATAAGCTTGCTACATGATCCTGGTCTGCATGCCCGTGCGCAGAGGTATCTCACGCTTGCTATAACCTAATAATATGTGCATCCTTTTCTTCACCCTAATATTAAAATAGGAGCGCGTCTATAGTTATATACCTAACTAATAGAAAGCTGTAACCACAAAATAAATAATTTATTCGCACAAAATGCACAATTTATTTTGTGCTGTAGGGTAAAACTTGGTTAGTCAGTGATAGTTGGTTATTTGGTGATAGCTTTTATACAGTTTATAGTGGAGTTACTCCACTATAAACTGTATAAAGTATCTTTGAAGCTTACTGTTCATATTAGATGGATGGCGCACATTGTGTTTAGTTTGATAACTTTTAAAAAGTTTCCGAGCGACGCTTATGAAATTAACAATAATGACATTTCGCATGGATTAGCAACTGTGAAAACGATTCGCGGGCTTTTGTTGGATTACTGTTTTAGACTTATTTTATTTAATATTAAAGTAGAAAATATGCCTAAAAAAAGGATTGGATCCGAAAGGTTAGTAGTTGAACTACATTTTCATACTTTGTTGCGTATTGTACCGTGTCGTGAAAAATAGTGTTTTTAGTCTCGAAGCGATTTTTCATATCACAACAATACTCTACAAACATTTTATTGCATTACTTTTTCACCATTTTTTACTTATAAACAGTTTCCTAAGTTTAATTTTTGATCGTAGGACACTCCTAACAAGAAGAGGAAACCATTGAAGAAGTCAGCTACGGAGTACAGTGCTGCTTCGTTAAAGGCTCCCGTTCAAGAAGTCAGTGCATGCACCACTTATAAGGTTGCAAAAAAGAACGCGATTCCTTGCATCACACTCAAATCATATTATTATGACCATTGGTACCATGTTCTAATTGTTAACTCTCAGATTAAATATATTTTTTGCATAATGCTGATTGTCACCCATAGTAATATTAAATTATTTCAATTAATGGGAATTAAATAAGAATTGGAAGATAAAATAAGGTCCTAATTAAGAATATCTTATAATTTTGTTTTTGATAAATTTTGATTTATTGAATAATAAAGAAATAGTTAAAATAAATGGGATGTTTTTCATATTATTGCTATATTAACTAAGTTTCAGGAATCTCACAGATTTACCTGATCCATATCACATATTTGCCAAGCTTATGTCACATAATATGTCTATTATCATACAATTACCTGACTTTTTATGATTCTTTAAAAAATGATAATACTTAAATATAGGCAAGTTATTTCTTATATTAGTTAGACTCTTCTACAGATACTTATCTTTTAGAGAACCTGTAAAAATAACAAAACAGTAGGACAACAAATAAGAATTTATAGTCTCAATAACTAAACTATCACTGATTAACCAAGTTTTACCCTACTGTTACAGTGCTGTGTATGTAATTATATCTGCTATATATTTACCTAAGATATTTGAGAAAAAAATACTTTATTAGGCTGTATAGCCGTGTCTAAACATAAAACATTTCTTTTAGATTTTTTGTGTTTTGTAAACTACTGAACAGATTTTGATGCAACTTTTTTTTTGATAGCTCTTCATGAGACCTTAAAACTGATATAGGTACATTTTACCCCGCTACTATATCGAGAACCTGAGATTGGCTGATATATATATAGACGTGTCTGAACACAAAACAATTTTTTTTTAGATTTTTTGTTTTTGTTTGTTCGCGCATCACGCAAAAACTACTGAACGGATTTTGAAGCAACTTTTTCTATTCGATAGATCTCAATTAGACTTAACAACTGGTATACATTTTATATTCCCCCTACTATATCGGGAACATGAGATACAACCCAAAAACTAGCTTTTGGTTGCGGCCGAGCAAGCAAAGGTTAGTTAAAAATAAAGGTAACTGGTTGAAGTGATGGTACCTAATAGTTATATAGTAAGTACTCATTACGTCTTTACCACACTGAAGTAATGTAATACACTTCCAGTGGTCCACCACTATAGACGGAGAGGAGGCATACGGCTGGTATATAAAGTGGGTGAACAATTATTTTTTTTGTTTTGGCGGGAAAAAACGTACCTATCCAACCGCACACCCTGTCGTTGGGGGCAACGAACAGGGAAGTGTGGGGCCCTCACCCACTAAATAAACCCACCGTGTGCCGTCTCTCCGCCTTTATTGGCGAGCCACTAGAACTATGTTACATTGCTTCAGTGGTCCGCCGGCGGGTGAGGACCCCACACTGCCCAGTTCGTGTGTCCGTAAGGATTGAGGAGCCACTTCAGATTTTAAGAGGAAAATCATCGGCATATTTAGTAGGAAAGCAAATAATTTTGTAGGCCGAATCCTGAAATTTGTAGTAAAATATATCCAAAGATATACCAACATAAAAATCCAAACATATGAATTGAGGAGCCACCTAGAACACGGAAAGTATTTACCTAATATTTTTGAAAAATTTCTATAATTTAGTAGTAATTGTGTCTAGTGCCTATTAAAAATCTGAGTCTGAACTGTTGATATTCAAGTATATACAATACTTTTGATGTGGCTCCTCAATCTATACATAGGCATGTGAATTTTTATAGAAGTAATGGTCAATTTATATTCCACATCAAAAAAATATTTATTAGTGAGTGTGTTCGAATTTATAGCATATGGAGAAAGTAGTAAAACTGAATGAATTTAGTAAATAAATGCATTTTATTTGGCTCCTCAATCCTGACGTTCAGCTTAATAAATAGTTGACTGTAGCCACCTCAGATCACAACGTAATCAAAAATCAGAGACAGAACATTTAGTATAAATGTCTACTAAATAAATATGTATAGATCAACATTGTATATATTCGGTATCTAAAAAACAAATAACTTTTCGATATTCCTTAAGAATTCGCTATTAAGGGTGACCATGTTATATGAATGAAACCAAGACTAGTTTTTGAAATGTAATTTTTAACAAATCGACATTGTCGAAATTCTAAGCAACTATTGTAATATATTTATATTTATTTATATATCTATACCTGCTATTATTATCCCCCATGACGGGATTGCTCGTTGTGGCGTTCTCTTGGGGAGGCCTATGTCCAGCAGTGGACGTTGAAAGGCAGATGGATGGATGGATGGATACCTATTATAAAGCTGTAACAAAGCAGTGTCTGTACATTTAAGATAATTGAAAAAAAAATACTGTACTTAATCTATACTATATATATTATTATAAAGAGGTAACGTTTGTGAGTTTGTGACGTTGTAAGGGGTAATCTCTGAATCTACTGAACCGATTTTCAAAATTATTTCACCAATAGAAAGCTACGTTATTGTGGAGTGTCATAGGCTATAATAATTTCCAAAATTAATTACGCATCTTTACTTAAACTTGAATAATGTAATCCAAGTTGTAAAAAAAATTGCTTTCATCGCGTGCGCTGCGGAAACTATTGAGGATAGAACAAAACAATGTACTACAATATTAAAGAACGTATCAAAATCTGTAAAAAAGTCCGCGATAGCATATGCCTATCTCCAACGGATAACTCACAATAACTGCTTTTACTGTTAAAATTGTGGATTAAAAATATTTTTACCCAAATACAGGTTGGCAGACAAATTTATTGGAAATGTATATAAAATATACCGTACTATTTGAAAAGGTTAATAGTAGCCAAAAAAAACACTGTTTTGCTGTATTTATTTATTTAAAACTTACTGCACAAATCTGTATGAAGAAAGAGTATAATAGTCACAAGTAGTGATGGATTAATTAGCATTCACATTCATTTTTAGCATGCGAATGTTTATTTAGCATTTAGCAAATGAAATGTAATTGCGAAATTTTGTGAAATGAAAAGTGAATTCATCGCTTCATAAGTTTGTACGTTATTATTATCATGCTGTATGATGCACTGGCAGCGTGCCCTCTCTTTCGCACTAACGGAAAGTCGGGAATACTAAATCTATTTGTTTCACATGAACCTGCTTTCATTACTCGTTAGCAATATAGCAGCTAATGCGAATAATGAGGTTATCCAAGGCAATTACTATCTTATTGTCTATGATTTTCTTAAATTTAGGGGCGTTTATTGAATGAATTGTTAATGTGTGCGTTTTTTTTGCCGTGTGGGGCTCGCTTTAGAATTGTCCCACCCCTCTCTACCCACGGGAGTCGTAAGAGCCGACTGAGGGAATACCGGGGTAGTGGGCAGCAGCACTCCCTCGAGTATTAACAACATCCACTGCGATCACCAACCCACCTGCCAAGCGTGGCGATTACGGCTTTATCCCCCATGACGGGACCGCTCGTTGTGGCGTTCTCTTGGGGAGGCCTATGTCCAGCAGTGGACGTTAAAAGGCTGATGGATGGATGGAAGTTATGATTGTTTATTTATAATGATATGTGGCACGTGCGGTGCGTGGCGCGTGACTTATTGTGTCAAAGCATATTTAATATCTATATTATTGAAATAGTGGGAGTTTAGTTTACGTAAATACGTACCTATTCGATACAATAATTACATTCTTTCGTCGTATACTCATTTAATGTAGGTACTTAAAATAGATGTTACGCTAGGAGATGCCCTCTATGAAATATCTACCTATTTAACATGCGTAACAAAAAATATTTTTACTTTCTTTCTGACTGTATTTAATTCGCATATTCACAAAATTAACTAATTTAGAATTATTATGAATTATGTTCATATTATAAATAGTGATTAAGAAAGTTCTCTTCTATTTTTTTCCATTTTGACTAAAATGTTAATGAGCAAAATAGACATATACGGTGGGTATGTAGGTACCACCTTATTTTATGTCGCTTTCGTTAAGTGCGATTTTCTTATGAACATAAATAACACTCGCAAATGCAATTTTATTACGTTAAAACATATTACAATAGGTATGAAAACTTTAATTTAGATTAATAATATAATGAATATAGAACTATAAAACTTCCATATTTCGGGTAATTTGCACTAGTGAATATTAGCAATACTGAATTATTTTGATCTAGTGAATTAATATTAATTTTAATGTATAAAATAGGGAACTAAGTGATTAAATTATTCGTTTACCTATTAAATGTGACTCTTGGATTTTTTTCTTACGGTCACTACGGTTTTTACGCCATTTCACCATGCAAGACATGCTGTATTTTAATATTTTTTTGCAGCGTAGACGTACTGACTGTGATAACGTTTACTCGCGCAATGGCTGACTAACGTGTGAATGTGTGCGTGTAGGCATGTATGTACAGCGAACTGGCTGACTCTGAGCGACACAAAGTTGTGTTAGCGAGACTATGTCCGAATATTTTTATATGTCCATGTTTATAAATATGTTTTTTAGAACGGAAATTCAATGTAGAATATTTGTGCCCTTTACTCTATACAGTTTAAGCAAATATCTTCAAAGATATTAGCAAAATAAAAACGTGCGGTGCGCGCCGCCCCGGCCGTTTACAAGATACATCCTTAATTATATGGGATGAATGTACCATGAGTCATAGAACTCATATTGAAGCCATGAACCGTACGCTAAAAGACATCAGAAACTCAGACGCTGATATGGGTGGTGTTACTTTTGTTTTTGCGGGCGAGTTTCGGCAAACGCTGCCAGTAATAACAAAAGGAACACGCGCCGATGTCATCCGGGCATGCTTAAAATCATCATGCTTATGGAGTTCCGTTGAAACTCTCAATTTACGAGCAAACATGAGAGCCCACTTGAGCGACAACTACGATAACGACTTTCCACATCAACTACTGAATCTTGGAGAAGGAAAAATTTGCTGCCCTAATACCAACAGTAGGGATGACATTAAACTTGACAATCGGTTAGGTCACACATTACACAGGTTAGAAGATCTGATAGACGCAATATCCCGGTCTTGAAAGTTTAATGGAAAGAGATTATCATTGGCTTTGTTCTAGGGCAATAGTCCTCACTCTGAAACGATTCAGTGAATGAGATAATTAAATAATTTTAGGAAAAATTCCCGGTCTAGTCAAACACTATAAGTCCATTGACACGGTGTTTAATATTGAGGATACAATGCACTATCCTCAAGAATTTTTTGTTTTTCCCATGGGCAGTTATATGTTGGCTTATCTCGGGTTGGAACTCCTGAAAGACAATATATTTTAGTACCAAATGATAACATTACTACTAATATAGTATGTCGAGAAGTTTTGAACAATAAAAATAAGTAAACATGATGTAAATAATGTAAATAGTGTATAATAACATCAATTAATAAAAATAACAACAAAAAAAACAGTAACATAAAATAAATAAAACACACGAAAAACAATAAAAAAAAACAAAATAACAAAAAAATCTTCATTATAATTTTTATTTATCCCGAACTTGTAACCTAAAGTATTACGCGGGACAAACGGGCCGGGACAAAAATATTTCTATCGCGGAACGGAGTCCGCGGGCACTGCTAGTAGGCTATATAGGCGTGTCTAAATACAAAATATTATTTTTAGAATTTTTTTTTTATCTGTTTGTTAGTTCGCGCAACACGCAAAAACTATTGCACGGATTTTGATGCAATAATTTTTTATTTGATAGCTCTTGATTAGACTGAAAAACTGGTATACATTTTATCCCGCTACTATATCCGGAACCGGAGATATAACAAAAATAACTAATCACGGATAAAGGCTAGTAAATAGTAACTAATCATTATTTGATGCATTAGTAACTAAAGCAACAAAATCTTATTAATTTATTCGTTATTTTATGATTTTCTTCAGGATCAGCCAATATTATAAAAACAAGACGTCAATACTATTTTATAAGCCCTATTATATACAACAGAGCTAATACAAAGCTTCAAATTTATTCTCTTACCGCTCGTAAATATATTTCAGCCTTGCATAAATGGCTTAGTTCCAGTTGAAGAAATGAAAAAATTATTAAAACATAATCTCGGCCACCAGACCTTCACTTTGTAGATCTTCCGAAACCACACACACAAACACACACACACACGCTCACGCGCGCGCGCACAACATATTTCTAATACAAACAACAATTTTTATTGTTATATATTTTATTCATGGACACCCTTCAAAACAATTTGTTAGGATATTATAGGATAGCCAATAACTTCGTAGATATTGTTTTTTTTTATGGTATGATTAAACGTGCAATTAGTATAAATTTATACAAAACATAAATGTTTTTTGTTCCAAATTTCGTCACAAGTATAAGTAGATAGAGGCAAATCTATTTACGGAAGCATCTCAATTGAGGAGCCAGATAAAATGTGCCATATCTCCCAATTCATAAAACTCGACTCTTGTCCTACAAATCTAATATACATACTTCTAAATGTTTAAAAAATTTCGCATTAATTGAATAACTGCTTCTTGAAAAAATGACGAGTCATATATGTATGGTCTGAGGAGCCACATATAATGCATAGTAACTTTTTTAGTTTTGATACTACTGAGCTCAGATTATATCTTCTAATTACTCTCAAATGCTACAAAATCATACCTAATTTTGATAAATATTCATCTATCATATTCCTAGTTCTGACATGGCTCCTCTATCCAAACATTTAGATTGAGGTGCCACCTTTATGTTCATATAACTTTTGAAGTATTATACTACAAAATCGCGGATCGATCCTACAATTTTTTCAAACTTACTACTAAATAAGTATAGTAATTTCATTAAGATACGAAGTGGCTCCTCAAACCTTACGGACATCAGTTCGTTGCCCCCCAACGACGGGGTGTGCGGTCATTTTTCCCGCCTTAACAAAAAAAAAGATACATTATCTTTAGGCATATTCTTACTTTTATTCCGTAAAAATGAATGGTTCTTAGAACATTTTTACAATTTTTGTAGCGACGCGCGACATATTTGTATTCTGAGATCTACGCGGAACGCGGACCATGCCGCCAGCAGGATCTAGATCCTAGAGACTTACCGTAAAACGGGGTGAATAGATACAGTTCTGAACTTTGGAATCAAAATTATTATTTTCGATTATTTTCTTCATTGGCTATATATTTTGAGTTCAAAGTTGGTTTTAAGTTGTATAATTGTTTGTTTGTATTTTTTTTTATGAGTTGTGAACTAAACAACTTGAAATAAATGAAATAAAAAATAATGTTCAAAAGCTAGTTTTATTACTTATTTTGCATGAAAAACGCATAAATATTAATTACCCGGGAGTCGGGGTCACTACACATGACATATGGGGTTAATAGAAAAATTCGGTAGGGTTGTTACCTACTCATTTTAAATAATCTCTATTTACCCGGGAGCCGGTACTTTCAAAGTTTTTAATTAATAGGTAAGATGTAGATGAATAGGGATTTACTTAAATATTAAATTTAAGTAAGTACTTTATAGTAACTTTTGTCACACTATATTTTGGTTTTCTTGTATAAATTCACTAACTTTCAAGCAGCTCAAATTGACACCGTGTGGTGGTTGACATTCAAACATATATTTTTTTTACTTTAGAGTAACTTCACAGCAAAACAGGTGTTACCAGCTCACAAAAAAAATGTTGCAGTTTTTATAACAACGAAAAAATAGTATTATTTTTATTATAGAAGCCTGGAAGTTGTGAAACAAAAACTTTCCTGGTTTGGTCTCCATTCACCCCGCAATTTCTATTCACCCCGTTTTACGATACACCTATATTTCGTAAAACAGCAGGTAACGCTGGACTATAGGTAAATCTTTTAGTATGATTACTTTACTCTATGGGTAAATCCATGGTAAAGCGCTATCCACACATTTCCGGGTCAGGGCTATCCGTGTTCCGAGTTGTTTGTTTCAGTGTTCGCGTCAGGGACGTGCCATCCGTCACCCGTGTTCACACATATCAGGGAAATCGGGTATCAGTGTAATCTGTTTCTTTAGCTGATACGCACACAGCACGATGTCCTTATTTAAAAATGTTGAATTAGCAATGATTGCAATAGCGCTAGATGAAGAAGAAGCAGATCACCAAGAAGACTGTCAGCAGGCAAAACGTATTAGGGATGTCGTCAACGTACCTAGAAAAAAAATCGGATAGCACTGCCAGAGCGTCCGTGCGTGCTCCGCTCTTGAGTAATATTGTTCTGTGTCCGGGACACTGACGATCCGGACGCGCCTGACACGGAGCTATGTGAACAAGTTCGTACAATTTGTACGTAACCGATTTTTTCCCCGCCCCTGACGGAACACGGCAGGGCCGGGTACCCGGAAATGTGTGGATAGTGCTTTAACATGGATTTACCCATAGAGTAAAGTAATCATACTAAAATATTTACCTATAGTCCAGCGTTAAATCTTAAATCGAGGCAGTACCATCAGTGTGGTGACCACAGAGTACTTTTTAATATAGGGAAGTGGTGACTAATAATACGAGTGTCACCACCCCATTCTTTTCCACGGGTGTCGTACGAGGCGACTAAGTACGCAATCACCCATCGCATTACTGGTGGTAGCGCTGGGTACCTAGTGGGAATACTCACTATCGAGTCTAAGCGGGTTAGTACCACCTATCTCCCGTGTGACCGGCCATAAATAGCTGCACAACTTGCGTATTGAATGATTTGATGATTATAAGTCCCTTAAGGTTTTTAAGTTGACAACAAGTGTGTCTCCTTTCTACTTCGTAATTCCATCTCATGACAAAGGAACATGCCATTATATCTCGGTCCTTAGTTTATCACCTGGTGCGTGTAGTAATCAAGGACTAAGATTTGCCTTTATGACCATTCAGTCATTTCAACCATAAGACAATGTAAGAACCCTGGTTTTAAAAGGGTCAGCTTTAATTGCGACTGTGTAGAGTAATTTGATAAATAACAAGACCAAGTACTTTTTTAAATTTATTTTTACATTACACTCCTTACTTTGCCCTCTTAGATTTGATTTTTCTTAAATAGAACTCAAGTTCCTTGCCTTCAAGGATGTAGCCATCAGCCCGACCACATTGGCCAGGTCGACTCGCCACACAAGCTGCAGAAAATTAAAAACGTATTACAAAACAAAAAAATAATATTCACATATCTTATAAAAATATGAAAATCTCAGAGTAACTATGACAGTCTGATTCATACAACTGCTGGACTGTTCCCAAAACGGTACCATTCCAAAATGCAGCCTCAAAACTTCTCGATCTCATCATTGAAAATGTAACACATTTAAGCTACTATTTTATAGCTTCGGTTTGTGATACCTGCCATGCTGATGATCAAAATAGCCCATAGTTCCTACCTGTATTAAAGGCATGTGCTGAGAAACTTTCAGCTTTTATAAAATAACAAAGGTCTGGCATTCACAGGCTCTTTTTTTATAGATAAGAGTCTGCATGCTAATAAAAATCTTAGAAAGAAAAGGGTTACTTTTCTCTAACATTGAAGATGCAAGTAAAATAAATGACCTACATAGTAAAAACAAAAACCAAAAAGTTAAAAAAAATTAAAAATAGATTGTGCAATTTGACACAATATATAAAAACATTACTAGCATGGACACAAATTCTTAAGACACACTCACCCAATAGACGTCCAGTATGGAATTGCTCTTCAATTGGGCCTTCAACCTTGCTAGTGCGCTGCCTTAGTACATACTTCCTGGCAGTTTTTTGGCTGCGTTTCTTATTGATGATGGCATCTTCTGCCTCTGTCTAAATACACAAAATCAAATTATGTAGGAAACATAACATTCTTTTAGGTGTCTTTTATGCATTACTTTTAGTTATCTAAAAGTGATGATTTTCAGCCTTATAAAAAATAATCATTACAATTTATTCATTTGACACGCATTTTTCATCATTGTTTGGATAAGTTCAATTAATATTATGAAAATTAATTAGAAAGTTCATTGAGGCTTCTGTCAAGGTAACCTATTTTGTTAACTGTTACCTATTTGGAATACACCTAAACTACAAAGGTCAACATTTCATGGAAGGTTGCCTTAAACATTTACATGTGTTTGTGCAGTGAGGACTGTAGCCTAGATAATCAAGTGCTTGTACTATATTACATACAATTACAAAAAAAAAGCTCTAATTCACCAAAATTCGAAGATGAAGTTCATCAAATTAGGTTATATTTTATACATTATAGAACTATTTTACATTTTCACCAATTTTTTACATGCAGGTAAATATTTTAATAATATGTGAATAATAATTAACACTATTATAACTAGTTTTAAATATGCATGGTAGATGGCAATAGGCATACCCCCTATTACATGGGGATCTAAACTTTTAACTGGCGCAATTAGTAATACTCCTCTATCTACTCCTTCCATCTATATTTAGACCTTACATTTAACTACATACATACCTACATATTAGATTAAATACATATATAAGACTTACATGATGACAATATAATATTAGTAAACAATAAAATCACAATCCAAATAAGATAAAAATATATTTTTGATAGCAATACCTAATTGATTTTTTGGGGATCAGACTAAATGTTTGTAAGTAGAAATAATTGTGAATTGATTATATTATTTATATATTGTAAACCAATATACCTATTCTTTAGTCTTTAAATGCTGGCAATAATATAAGTCATTCTAGAGATCATTTAATGAAAACAAACTTTCCTATTCTGGTCTCAAAATCTCTCTGGCTCTGGCCTTTCACATTTTTATTACTTCAATTATTCACAATTTAATTACATTAACCCAATTCTGATGTCCAAGCAGACAGACTCGGGCAAAATCAAGGACACAAATATACTAGCACCCAACCCAATGATAACTAATTCAGACTAAATAAGTGTATTTCGGTTTTCGAAAGCTATTTCACACTAAGGACATTGAGCAGACATTTAAGTACCAATATCATCATCATCTCCCTAGCCTTATCCCAAGCTTTCTCGGGGTCAGCTTCAGACCGCGCCATCAAATAGTATGAATTTTAATTGCAAAATTAAACTTACTATATTGGATCCATGCATGTAAATGCATTCCGATAGATGGCGTTTGTCGTGAAGACAAATGTGATAAGGAAATTCAGATGATCAAATAGGTCTGTACGATAGCTCAGTGGCTTAGAGCACTTCCCCGGATTGGAAAAGACGGGAGTTTGTTTCCCGCTCGTACAAAAAATCTCTTTTTCCTTATTCACAAATAATTTGTACTTTAAAGTAGAGGAGCATGTCAAATGCTAAAAAATATAGATCAAAAAAGCTTCAGATCTGTTTGGTTTTAGCTGATCCATATTATTTACATGGAGTGTTTGCATTCCACAAACCAACTAAAGGCACAATTAGCTAACTTAGAACAAGATCAATCAGATTATTTTACAGCCAGCACACTGCTTTTAATGTGCCTTCCGAAGCATGAGGTATAGGTATATACCCATGTGGTTTAAAACCTAACTATAAAATATTGAAATAAAATAGGCCACAAACAACAGAAGCATGGCACAAAAAAATTATGGCTTCTTAATAATTAGTTAATAATATCTATCATGTATGGGACATAGCCATCATTTACAAACAAAACAAAAAATACTTACCAATTTGGCACCCTTCTTTCTGCCAAGTGGCAATAGATAGTGAGACTCATACCATTGCCTAAAGGGTGTAGCATCTACCACAACAATAGCATTCTTCACTAGAGTCTTAGTACGCACCAACTCATTATTGGATGCATTGTATACAACATCAATAATGCGGGTCTTACGAGTGGAGCCTGGAATGTAAAAAGTTTAATATAAAATGCATGTGAGTGAAATAGATAACATTACAAGGGGCTATCTATCTTCACAGTAAGTTATTCCAATAGACAAAAAGTAAAGGCATGGTTGGATTGCTTAATGCCAGATGACCATGTAGTAGTCTAGTCAGTCTTTTTTGCTACCAAATTGAATATCAATAATGAATACAGATAAAAACAGAATATCTTACATTCGGAGCCCCATGAGAAATTTCCAGTGTCTAAACGCAGAGCGCGAAATTTGGTGTTACCACCACGGGAACGTACCAAGTGAATACGCTGGGCTCCAAGCTGAAAAAATACATTTGAGATTTGATTTAATAACAAAAACACCTTATTTAGGTAACTGTATCTACGAAATAGTATGCTCACGAATGGATTTTGCCAATTTCTTTTTTATCACATGTTTATCAAAAGAATCTTACTAAATAGGTTATATTTTAAAATGCTCACTTTTGTATTTGCAGCTGGGCGACCTAACTCATACTTCCTCTTCTTACGGATGGGTGCGCGTTTCCCACCCGTAGCCCTCCGTTTATGCCAGTGATCACGACTGATACCTGCATGCCAGAAACACAGTCAATTCCCTAGATTCACCGACAAGCCAATCTACATGTCAAAACAATTTAACGATATACGGCAATTTACACAAAATATAGGCCAATTGTCATACACAATTTTATCACAAATGCAACTATACAGTGATTATTAATAATAAGATGTAATATACATGGATATTTCTGGATATATTTGACTAACAATATAAATTCACTCACCCATCGTAGCTGGGTCACAAAAGAAAAGGTTCGTTTGACAGACGTAAGAGACCAAACTCTTAAACTCTAGAGCTCTGTTGTAGTCTATGATCAAGTCTATACTATCCCGACTATCCCGAGTATCAACTCAAACCGGCTTTTTAGTACACTCCGATATTATATTACAAAGACGCAATAGATTATATTTTCTTCGAAAATTCTTATAATATATTGTTACTAAATTATAATCTTTCGAAGACATTAATTTTTTCCTTGCGACTCTGAAAAAAAGGATCGCGTCTAAAAGGCGCCCCTTTTTATGTGGACAAAATTTCACTTAAAGCAAAACTTTAGCTTAGATATTAACACAAAACATAATAACTATACTAAAGCTAAAATTTACTTAAATTACACCACAAAATAAACGTGGTACGGCTCGCACACGAAC
Organism: Leucoma salicis; assembly: GCA_948253155.1. Lineage (NCBI taxonomy): Eukaryota > Metazoa > Arthropoda > Insecta > Lepidoptera > Erebidae > Leucoma > Leucoma salicis. The sequence continues at coordinate 8,403,334 of OX411805.1, read as the reverse complement.
GAACACACGAAAAACAAATGCAAAAATATAAAATTATAACTATTGTCACATTTGAATCAAGAATGAAAAAGCTTTTTAAAAACTGCATTGTTTCCATAAAGTCCCACCTCATTATTATTAGAGGTCAGTGCCTGTATGCCTAAATGGTACAAAGATACAAGGCTTTCGTAAAACAGCAAACGGGGTAGGATGGCTCAGATGGCTATATTAGCGACGCAACGAGGCACTCGGCATCTTACCCTGTTAGCTGTTTGAAAGCATTAGTTTTTAGAAAGTCTTAGTTTTTTACATTCTGTATCAGTTGCTATAATTTTAAACGGTATTAAATTTAGCTTATCTTGTAGGAACAAGGTATGCAAATATATTCTAGATAATGGCGTGGGCCTCATCCGTCACGTTACCAAAACTGGGTTGTAAATGTTGTATAGAAACGTACCTCATACGATATTACAGTAGTGATTTCTAGGGAACCGCTTCTGTGGGATATGTCCTTCACTGCCTACTACTTCTAGGCGTTAACTGCCACCTATTAGCACATCGAAGCTCTTGCACTTACTATTCCTTCACAGATCCCCAACACGGCCTTGTTTTGTTATGGTATGAATAAATGTTTATAACTGCACACATCGTCGCTGTTGCTACGAATTCACGGTGTTGTTCGGCCCAATCCTGGCATAATTGAAGCGTGTACCGGGCCGTGTCCTCGTCATAGACGTAATGGTGACAACATGGAGTCGTTTCCCTTCTTGCCACCATTTGCAGGGAAAAAATGTACCTAACCACATCCCCGTTTAAGGCAACGAATAGAGTAGTGTGGGGCCCTCACCCAATAAATAAACCCACCGTGTGCGGTGTGCCGTCTCTACACCAGTATTGGCAGACCACTGGAACTGTGTGACATTTTTTCAGTAGTCCGCCAACGGCTTAACGTTTCAGGTACCCTCTAGGCCGGAGACGTACCGAATCCCAATTTGAACCGTTCACCGCGATCGATATGCTGACAGGCGACCAATGTCAGCACCTACGGAATAGTAGGATATCCGACTTATCCAGGACCACCCTAAGCCCCAAAGCCTTAATGCTCCTGACCACTTCTAATGTCCTTATGGTGACCAGAAATGTCGCGTCCTCGAAGGCGATTAGCGTGTTATCCACATAGCAAATTACTACCAGCCCATGGGGAGGAGCAGCCGACAACGCAGCACCCAGACATAACGGAAGTCCCACAAGAGTCCCGACAAAGCCGCCTACCACTACACTGGCTGCATTATTTTTGTTATAGTATTCAAATTGTATATTTAACGGATGTGCTGATGGTGCTAGACCTGCTTTAACCCCGATATTTTTCCCATCTATATATAAGTGGAAAACTGCAGTGGAGACCTTATCGCTTGCAATCAATATTGCTGACTATTTCTATGCTATTATCGATTGTCTTAGGTTTATAACAAACTAAAGTAGTTCCACCCAAGTTCAAGATTCTTCCAGCGACATCATCGGCATATATAACAATAATTTAACAAATTCTGGAAGAGTAGGGGTGGCTTTGTCATTAATGTCTTCGAGTGAGGAAAATAATAGAAGACTATGGACTTCCTCCGTGACGATGGCTCAAAGATAGAAAAATATTATGTCATTATAATATAATGAATGTACATAAATCTTGCTCTTTAAACTCCTCTATAATTTATATATAAGTATATGTATGTATATATTACATTTGTGTCCGTCATTTTATCAGTTACACACATAAGTTGTTCACGGAAATACGTATAACTTTAGTATTATTTTACTACTCTTTGACGTATCGTACGTACGTACGGCGCAACGACTTGCAGCGGCTGCACTGCCCCTACCGTACTGGAGGTCTGGAGGTATAAACAGCCGCCTACATGGCCGGACGCCAACTTAACGCCCTTCAAACGACCTTGCTTGTTAACGCAGCACTCATAACCAAGGATATTTGAATTTGAATCGAAATTTGGTTGCAAACTGCTGTCTACACGGTTATAAACTAGCAAGGTGACCTCTGTTGGGGCCTTGGTTTACAACCGTGTAGCAGGCGTTTATAATGTTAATACGTCACTCTACATCACTTTACTGAAAGAGAGCCAGTTAAGGTGGCGCCACAGTAGCAAGTGGAAAGATTTTTAAAACAGCTCCATAAACTATTACAGTAGGATACTAAATTAAGAAGGAAGAAGCACTTCCGCTGTGTCACCGCGCATTTTATATTTACTAAATTACATTTGACTACGTAAATAGTTGAGATTTTAAATACATGCATATTTTTTAACGGGAGCCATTTAAGCGCCACAGTAGCAAGTGGAAAGATTTTAAAAACAGCGCCATAATAACTAGTTATTTACAGGTGGACACTTTTTCAACTTATCCCCTACACAAGACGGTTCTCCTTACTTCTATCCTCCATACTTCTACCCTCCATATTTGTAAACTAATCTGTGGTAAGGATGTCCTCTTAAAAAATATGTTGATATTTATATTCGATTTCAAACATCTAACCCCAGTATCGATATTTATCAAAATATCGCATGGCAAACATCGATATTTTTTCAATATCGAATACTTTCTACAAAAGTTTGATATTAAATACCTTTCTCCAGTCAAGCGCAGAAAGTTCGTTATCTTTGATTTCGTATGTCTCAATGTAAAATCAGAGATCAGAATTTCATACGTATACATATTCCCTATTCGAGTAGTATAATGGTTTTTTATTGAGTGTTACTTGAATAGAACTATACTAATTAGGTAGTGGTGAGATGACTGAGATGAGTTATACTATACGTTTGTAAGTGAAACAAAAATGGCAAATTAATAAAAATATGTGTTACCGCCAAACAGCAGAAGACAGAACAAAAAGAATGAGAGTGAATGAATAAAAATAAAATGAACCCACAGAATCCAAAGCCTACATCGAAAGTAAACGGTCAATCGATCATTCAGGATAAATAATTTAGCTGCTCACTTACAGATGTCTACCTGATAATGACATTTATCTTAAAATTGAAATCATTGTAGTGTTACAATTAATTTTAACGTATTTAAACATAAGTACTGTATTGTATCGCCAGTCCTCAAACAAAGTGCATAAACAATAGATGTGTTTCTCACTGTGTTCAATACTCTCTAGTCACGTTAAACTATCGTCCGTAAATCGGCTTTACAGACAACCATTTGTTCTTTTATTGTAATTATTAGTAATTTTTGTAATAGTTTCGACAAAAAATAAACTTCGATTCAAAACTCAATCATTCGATGTTTTAATTAATAAATATATCGAATATGGAATAGAATAAATGATTGTCAAAATATCGGATCAATTATTCATATATTGTATGGAAAACATCGAGTAAATGCGTTATTTCAATATTTAGTATTGTTTAGTGAATATTCCTAATCTGTGGTTTAAGCTTTTTTTCTCTTTCAAATTCGACTTTGCATTAGGACAGTTGATTTTTTTTTAAATATCGGATTCTTGATATATCGATATTTTTAAATTTACCAACACCAATTTGATAATTGAAAAAAATATCAATAATGCGATATATCGATATTTTTTTTTATTTTAATTTTATCGGCATTGTTTTTAAAAAAACAATCATAAGTCAGCTCAAAAATAATTTACACGGCTTATAATTCAGTATATTTATTAAAAAAATTAAATTATAAATGTTTTAAAATATAAAGTTCTTAGTAATTATTGTTAAATTCTAACAACAGTGGGTAAATCAGATACTATTAGCTATCTGATTTAAGTATTTTTTTTATACAAAATTACATTCCATTTTAGGATACTATACTTACAAATAAATAAACGTAAAGAAGAAAAACATAAAATAGAGTAAATAAAGTACAGTAGATTAAGTTTACGATGATGTTGTTTGGCGTGAAAAAAATAAAAACTTATTTAAAAAAAATATCGAGTGCCGATATCTACATTTCAATATCGAACTATAGATTTATTTATATCGTCCAAAAAAGTATTAGCAATATATATCGATATTACTAAATAATAATATCGATATTTCAATATATCAATACTTTATCAACAGTCCTACTTTGCCTTGCTTGTATCTCGGTCTTGTCTCTGCTATTATATGCTCTATGCTCTTTGTCTGCTATTTTCACAGAGTTTTGGCGGGAACACGAAGAAGATCATGTCGTCGTTCTGCATTATTTTCCTAAACTTGTGGTATTTCAAGTATTAATGTGTAAAAGTGGTGGCCTTTCGCTTATTAACTATTTGTGTGTTGGCAAGGGATGTAGTGCGACATAACGTGTTTTTTCCTGTTGTCTCCAAAACTCCATAGATGCTTCAGTAAGGTCGCCATCGTCTTACTGGAGCGTGACTTTGACTAATTTTATATGACTGACTACGACTACGACTTGTTTTATAAATTAAACTTACGTGTGATGAGAAAATAACTTATAAACATAAGTTACTGTTAGGCTGATGGTTCTGCCAATGCCTTAAACAAATTAATAAAAATAAAAATAATGCTATTTTCACAGACTAATTAGTGGCTATTTTGCGCGGGTCCTGGTGTGAGGAGACATTTGTTTCCTACCATTTCTTACCGATCAACTGATTGGCATTAATAACCGGGAAAGCTAACCGTGGTGTGATCTCTGTAAATCTCATTTGCATGTCTCTAAGAGTGAAAAATCAATAATGTCCTCAGATTTTTATATACGCTACTATGTCGGTCACAAAGGAAAGTTTGGACACGAGTTTTTAGAATTTGAATTCCGACCCGATGGCAAATTAAGATATGCCAACAATTCTAACTACAAGAATGATACAATGATTCGCAAAGAAGCATATGTGCATCCTTGTGTTATGGAAGAGCTTAAAAGGATAATCGTAGACTCTGAAATAATGCACGAAGATGACCGGTTGTGGCCACAACCAGACCGAGTCGGAAGGCAGGTATGTAGACTCTTAGTATCTTTCTCTTTTGTTATCGTTTCATATTATGTATGTCATTTATCTCCATATCTCAATTGCCTATGCACATTTTACAAATAACATGACATGTATCTCCAGCAGAATTTTACTTATTTTACCACTTTCTATTAGGTTAATTATTGAGTGGAAGTGTTTAAAATGATACATAGGTATTACAAATTCATTTCATTTACTTTGTACAGGTATGATATTACATTCAATATTTTTATTTTCAGGAACTAGAGATAGTTATTGGTGAAGAACACATTTCATTTACAACATCAAAAACAGGGTCATTAGTAGATGTGAATCAATCTCGTGATCCAGAAGGTCTCCGTGGTTTTTACTACCTAGTTCAAGATCTCAAATGCTTGGTGTTTTCTCTCATTGGTTTACATTTTAAGATCAAACCTATTTAACCAATGCTATTGATATTGTAATTCAATTAAATATTCATTCAATAAGTATTAGTTATTTTTATATGCTAGTATCTGCAGTGTCACTGCCTACGTGAGGGTACATAAGTGGTAATGAATTGATAACCATACTGTCTTTATTATTGCCATACTTGTATTGCTGCCTTTGTGTACTTGCAATACATGCTACGATGGAGAATAGTACCTATAGTGGCTTATACAGACTGATCACAATACATGGTGAAGCCTGTTTGAAAGGTGATTCAGAAAACATATCATTTTTATATATTTGTGAATCCAGTATGACTTCCTGTTCGAGTTGTGTCATTTACATCTTAAAATTAATGTACAAATAATGTTCCATCTTTTTTCTCATCATTCATCTTTTCTTCAATTTATACTCAGTGTCAGACAAAGTGAAAAATGTGAAATCGAAAATAACAGTCATGAGCAGGATGTGAACCTGCATCTCCTGGATACCCTCCAGATGCTTTGCCAATTCAGCCATCGTAACAATTGCTTTTGACTGCTAATTTCGATAACACATTGGTATTGGTATTGGTTCGGCGGGCTGTTCTCCACACCTCCACGTCTGAGCGCGTGTTTTGCGTGTGGGTGGGTGTGAAACCTTCACCCTTGTTAAAGGATCCGTGACCAGTGAGTGATAGCTGCCGTGACTAACCGCAGTTGCTGCTTAGTTAGCCGAAGTAACTATAGTGATTCGGCTGTCTAACAGCGGCAGTGCTTCCTTGGCCTGTCTACACTCACCGTAACTCGACCAATAGAGTTGATGATGGTCCCTAGTTCTTTCCCTTACGAGAGTCCGAAGCTTGGCAAAGGGCAAAGCTATGATGGGTTCCGGTCCGACAGCAGCCTTGTCGGAACCTCTTCTAGCCAGCTCATCTGCTGCATCATTGCCTCTGGAGCTACTGTGCCCCTTATCCATTGTAGGGTTATGTTATTGAAGTTGCCTACCTGATTTAGTCTTTGGTGGCATTAGTGTATGAGTCCAGATGTGACCATATGGCTGTTCAGCGCCTGGAGCACTGCCATACTGTCTGACAGTATTCGGAGATTCTTACCCTTTATCTCTCTGGATGTGATTGCAGATGCTGCTAGGGTGATACACAGACATTCTGCCTGAAAATACCGTGTTATGCCTACCTAGTGGCGTAGCTATATGTACATTGAGATCTTCTGAGGAGTCTCCGGCTCCAGTGCCTGTACCTGTTTTTGATCCATCTGTGAAGGAGCTCGCTGGGCCTTAGTGTCCGTCTTCATACAGTTGGATCTTGTATTTTTTATCAAATATAAATTGTTTTGGTATACGGTCTCTTACCGCTGTGATGATAGGGAGCTCCTCGGTGAGCTCTTCCAGTAAGGCCGTATGCTGTGTCTTACAATACCTTCATAAACCTAAGGTTTTGAGTTGTAGAGATGCTAAAGCTGATTCCTGCTGTATGTACAGTGAGAGCGGTGGTAGATTTAGCATGGCCTCCATTGCCGCTGTGGGAGTTCTTCCCATGCAACCTGTCATTGCCGTGCAAGCTAATCGTTGTACACGCTGTAGTTTATTTGTTGCTGTGCTCAGTCTGGTCCTAGGCCACCAACCTAGAGCACCATAAGTGAGTATGGGGCGTATGATTGTGGTGTATAACCATAGAATGATCTTTGGGTTCAGACCCCATTTTTTCCCAATCATTCTCCGGCATTGCCAGAAATTGGTTATGCTTACCTGATTTATTTTATTGTCTAAGTGGCTACTCTAATTTAATTTGCTATCAAGTGTAAGGCCTAAATATTTAACCTCATTTGATAGTTGTAGTTCCGTACCGAATAGTTTAGGAAGGCTGTAGTTTCCTAGGTTTCGCTTTCTCGTGAACATTAGGTATTAGTCCGGTCTTAGCGGGGTTTACCATTAGTTCGTATTCACTACACCAAGTTTCTACTGTCCTTAGCGCTTGTTGAGTTAAGTTGCAGATGGTATCGGTTACCTTACCTGAGATCAAGATTGCAAGGTCGTCCGCATAACCTTGCTATCGTGTATTTGTGCTTAGCATTGAGTTTGGTGACCAGGTCATTTATAACTAAACTCCACAGTAGGGGTGAGAGGACCCCCCCTTGTGGACAGCCTTTGGCTATCATTGCCATTTTTTCCTCTCCTAGTCGGACCCACAGAACAATATTACTCAAGAGGTCGGACCACTCTTTTGCTAAGCATGTTTCTTGTCCAGTCAATCAGTAGGTACGGGATGTGCCCCATGTTTAGATAGAGCTGTACCTACATATGCTGGAGAAATTGGTCCTGTCGAAGGCGCCCTCAATGTCTATGAAGGTACCTAGATAAGAGCCTTTTTGCCCTATTACCTCTTCGATCCTACTGACCACTAGATGAAGAGCCGACTCGGTAGACTTACCCGCACTGTAGGCGTGTTGGTTTACGTGAAGTGGGATTGCTTTTAGGGCCCCATCTCTCAGTTCCCTTTCGCAGAGCCTTTCAAGAGTTTTCAGCAGAAAGGAGGTCAGACTAATAGGCCGGTGGGACCTCGCATTTGTGTAGTCACCCTTACCTGGCTTTGGCATAAAAATTACTTTCACTTCCCTTCATCCCATAGGGACATATCTTAAGGCCAGGCATGCCCTCAAAATGTACACCAGTCTGTCTACGATCTGGGTTATACCCCACTGTAATAGCGCGGGGAAAATTCCACCTGGACCCGGTGATTTAAAGGGATGGAAACTGCTAACGGCCCATTGGACTTTGTCCAAAGTGACTGTTCCCTTGGCGTAGGCCCAGTCCCGGGCTGTGGGTGTGATTACTTCATCATTCCAGTTTATTCTTTGAGTGAAGACACATCCTGGGAAGTGAGTTTCAATTAGAACGCGTCTAGCTTCCTCTACTGGTGATGTAAGTGTACCATCTGATTTACGGAGGGTTACTAGTGCAGGCACATTTTGTTGCTTTAGCAATTTTCTTACCCTGGTTGCTTGCTGACACGATTCAATACTGCCACAGAAGCTTCTCCGCCCTTCTGTTTTCCTGAATCGTATGCACTTCTTGTATTCGAACTTTGCTACTCGGTAAGCATCCCAGTCCTCATCTTTGCTGGTGTTCATTGCTCTTTTTAAAGCCTTCCTTACCTTTTTCCGTTTGCGTTCGAGCTCCGGACCCCACCATGGTTGCTTACCCTTTATTTTCGGTGAGGTGTTTTTAGGACAAGCTGCTTGGTAGCTATCTATTAACGTGTTGATAAGTATACCAACTTCGCTTTCGATTTGTTTAATATTTAGGGGTTGCTGTGTCGCTCCCCTTTATGCTAATGTATCACCGAGAGACCTTAAAAATTTTACTCTATCGGTTTTGCGAGGGTTCCGTCTTTTAGGTTTTGGGAGTGTTTGGGCTCGAATGTCGAAACGGATCCATCTATGATCCGAGCACGATGCCTCTTCCGAGAGGTGCCAGTTCATGATGTTATCCGCTGCCGTCTCCGATGCCAGCGTTAGGTCAATAATCGTCCTACTTCGCCGCGTGACGAAAGTTGGTTCAGAACCTATGTTTACCAGAGATAGGTTAGTAGAGAAAAGAAACTCAACTAAGGCCTTAACTCTACTGTTTGAAGCCTTCATTCCCCACAAGGTGTGGTGGGCGTTAGTGTCGGCTCCGATGATGACCTCCGTCTTGGTTTCCTCGCAGTGGTTCTCTAATCAGGTGGCGTCGTGCGATGGTGGATCCTCGCTCTCAGGCATGTATGCCGAGGCGAAGATCATGTGTCCATCCATGGCTGCTGGTTTGAGAGACAGCTTTATTGCAGTTATGTCTCTGCAACAGGAGTCTGTTAGTAACTGTGCTCTCACGTTGTTAGTTACAAAGTTGCACGATCTGGGGTGATCATGATCCGTGAAAAGTAAGACCTTACCTCCAAGATTTGAGAGACCTTGGATATGGCCTGCCCTTACCCACGACTCCTGGATAAAGGCAATGGCCGCCGTTTGTACCTCCAACCACTTCCGCAGCTGAGCCGTTGCGGTTTGACTGTGGTGGAGGTTTACTTGGAGAACATTAAGGATCGACGAAGGGGACGCCATCAGCAATCATGCCCTTGTCGTCCTCTCCAAGCCTTAACCCTGCCATCAGGTCGCTGGACACTTTGAAGGCCCCCCTATCTTGGCCGGGAGCCGGTAACAGAAGCATGTCCTCCGACTCCCCACCCAGGGAGTGCTCTTCTTCGGAGTCAGCGTTAATGACGACGGCTTCCACTGAAGTGGGCGTCATCTCGCTGTTCGCAGGGTTGCTCGTTGAGGTAGCTGTGGCCACCTCCGTTTCTGGCTGCGTTTTCTCCGGTGGTTCCCGCTCCAACAGTTCTCTGTTGATGGTGCGGGTCACCGGGTCCCAGCCTGGAGGTACCTTAGCGTACCTACCATTCCGGCCCTGGAACTTGACGTAGATCGCACCCAGCGTAAAGGTTAGGCGACGGCCCGCGTCCAGAATGGCCGGGATTTGGTCCTCCGGTATGACGACCACGACGAACCACAGTTTCTTGTTCTACTGCTTTTCGTCACTGTAAAGCGTCCACTTGCTCACATCCACCCACGGGTTTTGGTAAGCAAGTGTACGCCCTATGTACTTTGAATTTGGGATTAGCCCAAATTCGTCAGGGATGACAATTGATCTTTTGTGGAATTGCCGCTTGGCTTTTGACAACTAGAGTGACGTCTTTCGGCATCTCTAGTTCCGACACCGTTCTCTCTAGCCACCACACCATAATTTAAGGACACCGTCCGCATGTATAGGTCTTCCTTTGAAGACTGGCCCAGTGTCCTTAGCTCCCACAGCATATCCCTCACTAAGGAGTTTCCACTGAATCCCCTTGTGGACCGTTTGAGCCACGGTCGCGGTCAGCATACCTGTGCGCTCACAGGTGACTGCTACGTCGAGAGGCGTGTTAACCGCACCGGTATAGCTCTTGCGAGCAGCCTGCTTTGGTTGCTCTAACTTGGGCCGTTTGTGCTCTCCACGAGGCGAGATCGTCTCGTTTAGAGCACGTTTAGCCGTAGCCTGAGCGGCCTCAGCAGGCTTATTTACTTTTGCGCTTGCGCTTCGGAAGTATCCAGTCGTCGTCAGCTGCCTCTGTGTGAGCAGGTGTGCCCTCACGAGGCGCTGTCTCGGACGCCCTCGACGCTGGTATCTTCACAACCTTTGAGGGGTTTCCAGCGCTGGCTTTACCCTTCCCAGTGCCTTTGTCTTTTGACTTAGGACAGCTTATTTGGGTAAGGGAGAGGATGCGAAGTACTCCAAAGGCCCGCGCCAACAGGCGCTGAGCTGCACAGTGGGGGGTGAGTGCTGCTAGCAGACTGTGAGCCTTTTTTACCACCTTGGGTTGGTTTGCCCGAGGGGCCGGCCCTAGCAGCATGCTGTTTGAAACCACCCGTACTGTTGCCCGCGCCGTGAGGCATCGTGCTGACAGCTCGGGTGGTTACACCCTTGCCCTTTCCGTCATTAGCACCTCGCGATGCTAAAGTGTTGGTAGAGGCACGGTGTTGAGTGCCGTGACTTATGCCCGAGTTCTCGCCCATAGGTAAGAACTGCCCAGCTGTAGCCACATCAGGGGCACTGCATGATATACCGAAGCCCATTCGACCACATGGTCCAGAGCTTCTGCTGGTAGTGGGGGTCATCCCAACTTTCGTTGGTTCCTCCCCTGTCAAGGTTATATTTGGCCTTGTGTTATTCATATTGTTTATTTTTATTGCATCTTCATCTGACTGGCTTCCCACCCTCCGTGGAGCCCGCACCTGGGAACGTCCTACTTTCAAAAATTCGGACGTCAGGATTACCAGTCAGATATAGGAGCGCGAGGCTGGTTTACAGTGCGTCATCGGGCGCTTGATCGGGCTGGCGTCCCAGACGCAGATCGAAAAGGCCTATCCCAGGCGAACTGATCAACCCTCACTTACACCGTCAGCAAGACTTTCACCCACCACGTACGACCCCCAAGAGAGTCATACGCAGACCCCACGCCCCTAACCGGTGGCCCTCTGACGGGACACCTGACCGTTTCCCCACCCCTGGCTAGGAGGTGAGGCCACCGTGTGGCATGAAATCCAGGCCAAAGGGGGAGTGTTGCCGCATGGACACAACCCCAGCGCCGGTTGGCTCAGCCCCCCAGGATCCCTTCATCCCGCAGTACGGTGCTCACTGCGCAGGCCGGAGCGCAGGTAGGTGCTGTGTACATTTATAGACTTAATAAATTTATGTACTACTTAAATAAAAGGGGCAATACTTGTGGTCGGTGCTTGCCCTGAGCACATACATATATAATAAAAAGATATATATGTATTATACGAATAGATAAGAATATGAAGCCGTCTTCGCACCTACAACAATCCGGCTTCGATACATACAAAGACAGAAAGGAAGGAAGAGACTATAAGAATATACTATTATGAGATATATATATTACATAAATATGATATATATAAAAGGCCCTCCCTATTTGCCCGGGCTTGGGACCGGTAAAGTTTACCAGGCGGACTGTATCTGTAGTCTGCCCAGGAAACTCTGGCTAGGTTTAAAATAACATTCATACTTAACGCCTTTGGGTGACGCCTGCGCCATCTGTCGGAAGTATTTTCATACATTACCTATACCGACCAGGTAAACTTAATTTTACAATTAAGATTTTACCTAATAATGACGCAAGCCCTATAATTATTTAGATATTTTTATATATATTTTTAGCATTTGACATGCTTAGCACTATACATTAAACACAAAGTGAAATCCTGCTCGTGACTGTTATTTTCGATTTCACATTTTTCACTTTTGTGTTTAATGTATAGTGCTAAGCATGTCAAATGCTAAAAATATATATAAAAATATCTAAATAATAGACTTCCATCAATCAGGTTTTATTTATCTATTTATTGCAGTTATCATTGTCTGCTTACTGTCTGTAACCACATCAAATAACACCAATAAATGGTTCAATCTCATCAGTTAAAAAATTGAGAATTCCTTTCAATGGAATTGTCTTATGACCTACCTACTTCACAACTAATATTTTAAATACAAAAGTTACTTTGGTTTTACACTTTCACTTAGTTATGGCTACTCGAGCAATCATAATCCAATTTTGCATACATGTAGTTCATGGATGGTTCATGTGGGATAGCTAGTTTTGTATAGAGACAATATGCCATAGAGATTTATTTATATTTGGAAATCCATGTAAACAAAGTAGCACACAATCTGTTATATTGTATAGCAGAGATGCGCAAACTAAATCACCAATGAGATCAGGGATTTATAAATCTTTTTCTTCGAAAGATTTAAATCACTCTTTTAACTCTTTAACTCTTTTAAATCTTTGGTTACGAATGACGTTATTCATTCAGTTGATCATAAGTGATGCAAATATCTATTGATTCATGTAGTTATTCTCTCATTCCCTCAAATCTCAACTGGTTTTGAGCTTTTTACTAAAACGACAGAGAGTCTAAGTTTCTGTGTACCTATCGTCATTGTATTTCAAGAGTGCGTTTGTGCGTGCCTACAACTTATGTTATCTCGTTTCAATTCACAATATCCTTTATCTATTGTCTCATTCTAAATCTACGTCCATCATTTCATCTATTCAATCTTAACGTAGTGAGCTAGTGAGTTAAAGATGTATTTTCGAAACCAAAGATTTAAAGATTGATTACGCATTTTGAAAGGATTATACATCTTTTGTATCAATCACTCCTGAGTTACACATCTCTATTGTATAGGTATAAATGTACATTTTAGACCGTGGCAATAACAGACCATCGAGAGCAGACAGTTGATGGCCTTGCGTACTTTGACACTGTTGGGCTGAACTCAGTTCCAACTATCTCCGTGAGAATTGGGATCTTCAGATTCAATGTTTACATTGACAGTCCAGTCTGGGAGTCATCACAAGATTAAAACAAAATGGCTACTTAAGAGCTGCTTCTTGACACCAATGCAACATGAGTTATGTAAAGCACTTTTTTTACACTACGACTGTGATGAACTAGCATACGGCCCACTTGATGGTGAGCGGTAATCGTAGCGTATAGACCAGGAGTCTCCAAACTACGGCCCGCCAGTGCCATCAGTCGGGCCCGCGACAGCTTAAGACTAGTATCATCAATCTGGCCCGCGACAGCCAATGTCTTATTGTTGTTACTATTGCTGTGATACGTTGAAGAAGAAAACATAGAATTATAATTAAGTACTCGGTTTTATTAACCTGCAAAGTAAAACTTAACGACAGAAATGATGACGCAGAAAACTTAATTATCTAAGCTTAAGCTTATTAATAACTAACAAATAATTGAAATGTATCCTACTAATCACAGTAAAACAAAAAAACACTAATGAGATTTATGTAAATGTATTTTAGCCCTTAGAACATACTGAAAAAATCATTATGGCCCTAAGGCTTCAAAGTTTGGAGACCCCTTGTATAGACATTAGAGGAATCACTCAGGCGTCGCCAACAACAAATTTTATAGAACTTTATAAGTCTTTGCCTTGTTTGTGGAAAATCAAAGATAAGCAAGTTTCCACTTGCCAGATAACGTAATCTTATTGTAAGACGTTCTCTTGGACTAACTGCATATCTCATTACTGTATTTTGTTTCTCAATTAAGCGGTTCACTTAGTAGGTATTCAAAAGCTGATATATCCGTTCTTAAAAAATGGAACAAATCAGCAGGCTCATGGATTGACAAATCTCTGAGTAGATTCATATGGCTATATCGCGGCCGTTTTTCTAGCCATTGCTTTACCCAAACTCTTCTTCGTTTTTTTCGCTTCGAGACAAATAAAACTACCACATATTAAACAAAATTAAATTAAAAATAGATATCATTATATATATAAAAAAAACAGTCATATATTATATATATATAGGTAATAACAATATAATCACCGTAATAGAATAATAGTTCCGTAATAGAATAATAGCACCCTTTCAACAGGAAAGCCTTCAGAGCAGATTTAAAATCACGTTTGTATAAACTTAGCTTTAGTTCTACGGGTAATTTATTAAATATCAAAATGGATCTATAATATGTGCTGTGTTGCACTATGTTTAGATGAGGCACACTACCACTCTTAAAGTCCTTCCTACGAGTATTCTCTCTAAGTATCCGCTCATCCTCCATCCAATATTTTAAATTTAGTCAACGTATTTGCGCGTCTGATGTCTAATGGTAAGGCATTCCATAAGTTTACTGCCGTCACTTTAAAAGACTTACTAAGATATTTTGTGCAATGCGTTGGTATTTTGAGCCTAAGATTTTCTGACGACCTCAAGGTCTTCCCATGTGTGTCATGTAGGAATTCAAAATTTCCTTTAAGATAGGAAGGGTATGACAGGTTGAACAGAATACTGTATAACAAGAATAGTAAATGAGCGTTCCGACGAAGGCGTACTGGTAACCACTTGAGATTGTTTCGAAATTCTGAGACATGATCGTATTTACGTAAACCGAATATAAATCTTATACAAAAATTTTGAAGTCGCTCAAGTTTTTCAAGCTGGTTCTCGGTAAGATCTGGATAGCTAGCATCTGCATAATCAAGAATAGGAAGTAGAAGGGAATTTGCAAGCGCAATTTTGGTGACAGTGGGTAGAAAGTTTCGCAACCGTCTCAATGACCCTGCTGATCTGAACATTTTCCGACTCACCTCTTGCAACTGGGGATCCCAAGAGAGGTTTTTGTCAATTAGTATACCCAGATTCTTCACTTTATCGCTTATAGGTATTATTGTGCCATCAAAAACGATTGGTGGTAATTGTGTCCATTGCACCTTAGATGTTAGTCTAGAGCTACCCACAACAATGACTTGTGTCTTAACGGGATTCACCTTAAGCCCGTGTGACTTACTCCAACTACTAATAAAATCCAAGTCCTTATTGGTGATTCTGATGGCATCTGACAATTCAGCTAAAGGTGCCTGAGTATAAATTTGGAGATCATCTGCATAAAGGTGGTAGGAGGAAATAAGCTTATTAGAGATGGTATTTAATACTGCGAAAAGTAAAGGAGAAAGCACGCCGCCCTGGGGTACACCAACAGTTGTATTGCACCATGTTGAGTAATTATTTTCTATACGAATACGCTGTTTGCGTCCACACAGGTAACTACGAAACCAACCAATACCCGTTGGAGATATGTTAAGTGAGTTTAGTAGGCAAAGTAATATGTCATGATCCACCGTGTTAAATGCATTGGAGAAGTCTAACAAGGTGAGCACAGTAAGATTACCACGGTCCATACCTGATCTAATGTCATCGGTTACCTTAATTAATGTCGTAGTTGTACTATGACATGAGCGGAAGTCAGATTGGAAAGGATTGAGGAGCTTATTTATATCAAGAAAGGAACTGAACTGGTTATGGACAAGGCGCTCAAGAACTTTGGACAGGAAAGGTAGTATGGATATGGGACGGAAGTCAGAAAAACAGGAAGGCTTAGACTTTTTTGGTAGAGGGGTAAGTTGCGCCTCCTTCCATTTGGATGGGAAGATAGCACAGGATACAGAGAAATTGAGGATATGGCAGATTATGGGAATGACTTCGTCTAGGATGGGAATAATCATATTGCGGCTTATGGAGTCGCTACCAATGGCATTAGAGGTTATTGACTGAATGCTCTTCTTAACATCACAAGCAGTGAATTGGTTAATGACGAAAGGTGGATAGTTAGGTGTTGGAAGTGTTGAAAGATATTTCATAGTATTTTCTTTAACTGTCTTTTCTAAATTAGACGATACTGAGAATACTTGATTAAGCAAATCAATGTTTAAGTCCTTAGGAATTGTGTCAATACGCGATTTTCCAACACCCAATGTTTTAAGAAATTTCCAGACTTTAGCTGGATCTCCGTCCTGAACCGAATTATGAATGTGCTGGCGTTGTGCATCTCTACACACCTTGTTGCAGTGATTTCGTATTGTGCAGTATTTCTCCCAGTTTAAAGCACTTGGTCGAGTCTTGTATTTAAATTTAGCAGTTGCTTTCTTTGCCATGAGCATCCTTATGTGGTCAGTGAGCCATGGTGAGGGTTGATGTTTCATTTTTACCGGTCGTATAGGTGCATGTTTATCGTATAGTAGAAGAAGACTATTATTGAAGTAATTAACTTGGTAATCTACTGAGCTTGAAGAAACAAGTGGTGTCCAATCTATGTTACTGGCATCCTTACGCAAAGCATCCACATCCATGCGACCAAAACTGCGCTGCATAAAAATTTTAGATTTGGCCTTTGGGGGACGCACTTTATAAGATAAGAACACTAAATCATGGTATGAGAATACGTCAGCTGCATGTTGACCATGCATTTCAACCTGTTCTTTAGAAGAAACTAGTATTAGGTCAAGGAGTGAAGGGACAGAATTAGGAAAATTATGTGTAGCATTGAGTGGTAGAATAAAAAGGTTTTTAGATTCAACTAAGGAAGTAAAAGAAGAAGAACGAGAATTATTTTTAAGGAGACAAGTGTTAAAGTCACCCATCAGGATTGTGTGCGTATAGGATGGGACCAGTTTGTCCAAAAGACATTCAAATGACGCAAAGAAATCTATACGCAAGGAGGGGCAATAATATACACCGAGCAGGATTTTTGTGTGTTGAAGTTCAACTTCCAGGAACAGATGCTCACCAGCATTTGCTGGAGGTGGCTGCGCAGACATATCAACAATGGTAAAAGGAATGTGGGTACGGATATATATATAAAGCGTTTATTTTGCTCGTTTCTGTAAAATAAACGCTTTATTTATATTATAATCATAGCTGCCGCCCCAAAATAGTATACTGTATCTCAGTTTTGATTCTACTAGTGCATAATAAACTTTTTTTAAATGCTGCAAATCAATGTCATCTCGAAGACTATGAAGAACATAACATGCAGAGCTAATGGTAGCTTCAATGTTAGCGAGTTCTTGTTTCCAATTAAGAAATTCATCGACATAAACAACAAGAACCTTAGCTACTTTGACAGTGGCAGCCTTATCTTGGCCTATAGCGCAACTAATTATATCCTTATTTTTGGCGGTCAATCGGAACAACAAGATATTAGTTTTATTAGCATTCATTTTAAGACTATTAATTGCAAACCAGTCAGCAAAAATATGTAAAGCATTATTAATTATATTATTTAGATCATTTGTATTATTAGCTGATATGACTGCGTTAGTATCATCAGCGAACATTACTAGTTTTATTTCTCCTGACGATATAGCAGTAACATAACTGATGAGATCGTTTACGAAAGTGATGAACAAAATTGGACCCAGTATTGAGCCCTGCGGGACACCAGCCCTTATTTGTAATGTTCTGGACCTAGTTGGATGTAGGTATTTAATATATTTAGTATTATCACGATGGTTGGTCCCTGGTGGCATTTCCACAAACATTTTTCTATTTTGTAGATAGGATTTTAAAAGTTGAATAGCTTTTCCTCTTATACCATAATAGTCCAGCTTTATTAGTAGTAACTCATGGTTTATAGTATCGAAAGCTGAGCTTAAGTCCATAAATAGACCAGCCACTTTCTTCATATTATTCATGCGATGTACTATTTCCTTCAGCAGCGTGTCAATTGCGTCTTGAGTTCCTACGTTTGTTCGGAAACCAAATTGTCTAGGGCTTAACACTTTATTTATGTTTAAATGTCTAATTAATCTAGACTCTTTCCTAGCGTCGGTAAAATTGAGATAGGCCTATATATGTTAGGATCAGTTTTAGAACCTTTTTTATGTATAGGTATGACCTTTGTAATCTTGAATTGATCCGGAAATACACCTTGACTGAAGCATCTATTATAGAATGACCTTTGTAATCTTGAATTGATCCGGAAATACACCTTGACTGAAGCATCTATTATAGAAAAAGCTAAGTGGTTTGGCTAGCATATCTATATTATCTTTAATTAGAATAACAGGTATTTCATCATATCCACAAGAATATTTATTTTCCATTTTAGAAACCTCTTTTAATATTTCTCTAGGAGTGACAGGATCCCACTCAATGTCTTTTATTACTTTCTTGGAATACCTATACAAAATATATATTGCCTTTTGGGAATAAACCAGTACCTTGTCAAAATTTAAACTAAACTGCTCCGCAAATACATTTACCACATCTGCTTGATTAGCAATTACTTTATTACCCGAATTAATAGTTAAGTACTCATTTCTACGTTCCAACTTATTCCTGCGCCGATTTATGAATCTCCAAACACATTTGGACACATTTTTTGATCTAAACAAATGCTTCTCTAGATATTTTTTTTAATATTTATTTTTAGCATTTGACATGCTAAGCACTATACATTAAACACAAAGTGAAAAATGTGAAATCGAAAATAGCAGTCAGGAGCAGGATTTGAACCTGCATCTTCTGGATACCGTCCAGATGCTTTACCAATTCAACTATCCTGACAATTGCTCCTGACTGCTAATTTCGATAACACATCATACCCAACGTCTTTGGGTGACGCCTGCGCCATCTGTCGGACGTATTTTCATACATTATACCTTATTTTCGATTTCACATTTTTCACTTTGTGTTTAAATGCTTCTCTATTGATATTTTTTTAGCTTTTCTTTCTAATGTTCTATAGATAGAAATATATTTCTTTTTATATTTAATTATAGTAGGGCCGACTTTATTACATTTGCCTATACACAGAAAACGTTTCATTTTACTAGAAATTTTTATCCCCTTTGATATCCAACATAAATTCAAGTTAGTGGGGCGTTTTTCCCGTTTTATTTGCTTTTTGTAAGAATTTTGAAAGATGTTATTAAATTGATAGAGAAACGTATTAATGCCCATACAGTTAAAATCTTTCTCGCCTAAAAACTGCCTAAATGTATTTTTATTTGTTATATTAAATGTTCTTTTATATATATATATATTTACGGGAGCTACTGTCTTTGTTAGATTTTAGATTGGTTGATTTTACATTACATAATAACCCAGCGTGCCCATCGGCCAGATTATTGTGGTCTACTAAATAATTATAGATACAAGCATCTGCTAGGTTTGTGAAAAAAATATCCAAGCATGAGGAAGATTCATTGCGTATAAAAGTTGGTGTGTTAATCAGTGGCCGAAAATTATAACACTTTAATAGATTAATCAAATTATTTCTTTTTGTGTTCTCAGTCAAAAAGTTTACGTCGAAGTCTCCACAAATAATGGATTTCATGTTGAAAAGGTGCTCTAATAATGTTTCTAGTCGACTCATGAAAGTGTCAAAATTACTACCATACGGACTACGATAGCAGCAACAAATTGTAATTCCAGTCAATGTATCTTTAATTCCACATACTTCAAAACTATCCACTATACATACTTTTTTTAATAGTGATAATTCAGTACAATCTCTGTCATTACGTGCAAGAATAATGGTACCCTTAATGGTAATGATATACCCTCTTCTTATTAGCCCTACTGAAATGTGAAACTACTTTAAAATTGGATAAGTTAAACAATGATACCTGAGCAGAGTTTAGAAAATGCTCGCTTATGCACAAATAATATAATTTATAAAGAAGTGTTTCTATGTATATTTCTAACTCGTGTGTTTTCTTACGTAATCCACATAGATTCTGATGATATACATTCATATCTACCAACCCTACATTATCCTTAATATCTAATTTGTTATAATTGTTACTAACAAAAAAAACTATTTTCACAATCAATTATGTCAGCCTGTGTACTAACTTTGTTCTCAAAACTCTTATGTTCAAATATACAACCATTATTATTTTCTAGTATTTCTCAAGTTTGTGTGGATTTATCTAGCTTGAGTGCTTTTTGCGCAGAATAAGGAAGGGAGGAAGTTGCAACTATATCTTTAAAATAACGAAGATTTATATTTTTTCAATGATTAAAATGAAAAATAATGGCTGAATAGCAGACAGGCCACAGACAAAAAAAAATCGGCGGGAAATCGGCGATACCAAATTCAATTTTTTAGTCTCCCATTTTTTCTTTAGCTAATTCATAATTTTTACTTTTAGTTTCCTCGTATTCGTAATGAAAAGCACAGTGTTTACCTCGGGGTAAAGACTTATTTCACCCCAAGTACGCGAGGGCTCCAATAGTTCGAGGGGTTTCATACCTAGGCATGTTTTTAAGATAATCCTACATGCTCCAAATTGGGTAGGAATCTTCTATATGTGATGTAGAAATAATCTATGAGCGGATTTTATGATAACTCAGCCCCAATAAGGAATGCGGGGGTGGGTGTTAATCTATCTATATATATATATATATATATATATATATATATATATATATATAAGCGATTTACCACTCACTGACTCATCACGATATTTCCAAAACCATACATCCATTTAACTTGAAATTTTGCATATATACTCCTTTCACGACGTAGACGCCCAATAAGAAAGGATTTTACGAAAATCCTATCCAAAATATATATTTTTATCTGCTATCATATTTAGATACTCATTATCACAACAACACAAACTTCACGTCATGTCAACCGTTGCTATGATAACCATTGATGTAGTTAATTAAGTACAATAACATCATGCAAAAAGTTGGTTTTTAACAAAATAATTTTAGTTATGTTTAAGAGTTAAAGAGTTTTTGGCATTAGTTTAATACTTTCTAGACTTATTTTAGATATTCCGATTTCTATAATATTTCAATAGGCATATATAGTTTTTTAAAGACTTATTACAGATTACAAATTATTTGTGAATGTGGAAAAGACAACTTTTGTGCGAGCGGGATTCGAAATGCGTCCCTTCCAATCCGGGGAAGTGTCCAAGTCACTAAGCTATCGCACTGACCAACGGCCATACCCAATCTCCACGTCACAATTGTCTTTACGACCACCTATCTGATGTAACGTATTTTGACAAGATCGGAGCCGTTCTTAAGGAAGGCCAGGTTAAGAGTACTCGAAATCAACGAGCATGCATGAAAGCGCTGATAAAAGTAGATGAAGCGAAAGATGTGTGTCAGGATCGTAGCAAGTGGAGAGAAGTGGTCTCTGCCTACCCCTACGGGAAAAGGCGTGACAATATGTATGTATGATTTTATAAAATAACCACTCTTACTCTTGCCCACCCGGCGAAATTCATATCACCATATTTTTTTTTTGTTTTCGTTAATATTTTGCAATGAAAATGATTACAGTACTAATATCGCTATTAAAAATAGGGGTTGGCAGTAGAAGGGTGAAAATTTTGGGTTTTATGTATTTTTTAATGGTGAATAAAAAAAGTGAATAAAAATTTTTGTCAAATAAATAAAAATAAAAATTTGTGGTGAACCACCCTTATCACTTAGGGGTATGAAAAATAGTTTACATCCTATTCTCAGACCTATTAAATATACATACAAAATTTCATAAGAATCGGTCAAGCCGTTTCGGAGGAGTATAGCGACAAACACTGTGACACGAGAATTTTATATATACTAGATAACAACTTTTAACTGCGTGCGTGAGCATAATGACACTTTTCAGAAAGAAAGAGAGAAAAAGATATAGTCAATGAGTTTTTCAAGAGATTTTGGTATTATTAGGCACATTCATACTTTGCGGAAAACAATAATAAACGAAATGAGTGCAGGAAAGCGTAATCTGCACTCATTTATAGTGAACACTTTTAGTGCCTAATTGTGGATCTTCTCTGTTTTGTACATCAACTGCCTCTGTGTTGCAGCGGTAATATAAGCGACTGCTGATCACGAGGTCTCGGGTTCGATTCCAGGGTGTGGAGGGCAGTGTTATTGAGCTTTTTCGTAAAAAGAAATATTCTCAGTAGCTGCCCAGAATTCGAAATGTGCCCGGTAGACGGTAATAGGCTCACCCCCTTCCCTCGGCTTGCCCCCTATTACGTGGGACTTATAAATAGCTGGCGAGTCGTGGGTGTGTAATACACCTCTGCCTACCCCTTCGGGGAATACAGGCGTGATACTATGTTTTTTGAAGTTACAAAGACTTTAAAAGCTATACTTACATGAATATATTCACTGGCAATGATTTTGCTCCCAACGTTACTATTTTCTTATTATGTATAATGAAACATCAACAAAATCTCGTGGAACATATTTTGAGTATTTCGTGGGTTGCCTCGTTTTCCCATAGCATACACTCATTTCGATCTCGCATCTGGATTGGAGGGAAACCTAAAATAGTAAATATTTATCATCATCTTATAAATTACATATAAATTTTAGTAAAGTGAAAACTGGGCAAATTAAATTCGCAATAAGGCAACACCGAAACAATTCTCAGTAATAGAAATTTAGCTAGAAAACGTGTTTGGCGAGTGTATCTTAGAAGCAATTATTAATTTCGAGTAAAAAAGCCCATTTTATATCACTTTATAGCATTCAATCACTAAATTATTTTATTTTCGACTACATATGAATGAAATGTTATACCTGTATTTTTTCGCTCGCTGTAGCTTTTGTTCCATAGTACACTATTTTACAAGCACTATTATCACGTAGTCTCTTTCTCAAAACACTGATTTAACACGTAAATATAATGTAAATCCCTAATTTTTATACAAATGTCCGATTATGTCAGTTGAATCGTGACTATACCAATAACTGGCTACGGCGACAAAGACAAAATTCTATGACTTTATCTGTTTTTTGCACCAGTAAATTGTATCTTGTGTTCTCGCTCATACATGTCAAAAAATTTTCTTCGTTCTGTCTAGATTATATTTAGTCTGAGACTTATATAGTAACGTCATGGACCTATCATACAGCAGGACTGTGCACTTTGTACTTCTGTGTATACAAAAATACACTTTATTTTTAATAGAGAAGGTTTATAATTCAAATGAAAAGATCAGCAAGCCAGGTGAGACCGCTAGTACGGAGTGACGGTGTCCCTTTCCTTCGATACACGAATTCTTAGGCTTAGCATACACTGCGAATTTTATTGACGCGATTTCTCCACAAAATTCTGTGACAATTGTGGAAATTGTATGAAGCTGAGAAGCAATTAAGATTTTTACCTAATAATGACACAGCCCTTTAAATATTTAGATATTTTTATATAACTATATTTTTAGCATTTTGACATGGTTAGCCATATACATTAAACACAAAGTGTGAAAATGTGAAATCGAAAATAACAGTCACGAGCAGGATTTGAACCTGCATCTCCTGGATACCGTCCAGTACCTTGCGAATTCAGTCATTATGACAATTGCTCCTGACTGTTCATTTCAATAACACATTCATACTTAACGTCTTGGGTGACTTGAGTGTAAAAATGTAAAATCGAAAATAATTTTTATATATATTCATGAATTGGCAAAGCATCTGGACGGTATCCGGGAGATGCAGGTGCAAATCATGCTCGTGACTCTTATTTTCGATTTCACATTTTTCACTTTGTGTTTAAGGTAGAGATATGCTGTCGCGAACTATTTTAGAACTTTTAAGGAGGAACAATTATGTCATATATGATTTTTTCGAAACTTGAACCATCTACAGCTTTCAAAAGAACAAATCTCTCGATTTTGAAACATTCTTCATTAGTGCTCCGTTCCTATTGGTCTTAGCGTGATGATATAACGTCGGTACAATAGTAAACTCACCTATCTGAAATTTTGGTCGTTTTGACATAAGAGTATTGACATTTGTATTTCTTTGCAGTACACACTGTGTTAAAATATTGTATCTGTGGCATTGATTTATAAAAAAGGGAAGATACACAATCAGGCATGAAAAGTGTCCACTATTAATGAGTGCAGATTAAGCTTTCCTGCACTCCTTTCGTTTAGTATTATTTCGACGCGCGAGTAGACAAAGCGTGTCAAAATGTCTAATTGTTCGATGAATAAATGCCGAAATAGTGCATTAAAAGTACAAAAAAACGATGACGTTTCTTATTTTCGGTAAGTATTAATAGACAGTATTTCTATTTCATACATAGTTTGTTGCTTTAAAGTCGCATTTTTTAATTTTTCAATATATTTTGTTTCAAATTATCGACGGTGGCTCTGTATGAACCAGTCAAATAGAGTATGTATTAAAACAAAGGCAGTCTCGAACTATGCTCATACTGAAGTATATTTTCCTCACATTGATCGCATAATACGACTAACTAGTCTGTGTAATACGACGTTTTCGGTTCTAAAAAGAAAAACCTTGTTGAATGTATTTTTTTTATATATATTAAGTAATTAGTTGACATTGTTTTATTTACAAAGTTTTAATATCAATAACATTGTCATTTATATGATGGTTTTTATTTTAGTTTTCCTAGGGACCCAATCAGATGATAAAGCTTGCTCTAAATTATTTATAAATATGTATTCTTTTTTTTTAATTAAACGGCGAGTGAATTTGAAGGGCACAACTAGTATTTTATAAGATGATCATTTAAATTGTTGAATTTATGGCTTTATGCTTCAATAATGAATATTAAAATGTTGTATTATGTATAAATTATGGTTTCACATACTAATAGTATTAAAAGTTTTTGGTGGTCTATGTTACGCTAGTGAAGATGAATATACTGTATATAATAAAACCGAGGAGATAATAAAACGAGAACAGCGCATATGTGGTCAAAAAACACAACCAAGACCTATTTGTGTTCCTTAGTTTTAAAATGTACATTAAATTTAAATATATTTTCTGGTATTGATACACACTCCCTTCAGCAACCTGCTCTTTTTAATCATAAAGTTAGTCTTATAAATGCTATTATAGAAAAATTTATAGATGTTAGTTTACATTATATCGCAAAAAAAAAATCAACAGAAAAGCTGAAATCTAATTCAAAAAGACAACTCCACAACAAGCTTCATTTATTTCAAGCAAATTGATTTACTTACTACTGTATTGTCAATGTTTATTATGACGCCATTCATCTAGACTAGAATAGACCTGGGAACTACTATTAATATTAGAATTACTATTTTGGAAATAAAAACTATATTGGGAATACTACTTAATATTAGAATTACTATATTGGGAATAAAAACTAAAATTTATATTTACGAGTTTTATTTTATTTATATATAAATAAATATTCTACCTAAAAGCATATTAATACGATCAGATAAAAGTATAAATATGAGTTTGGAACACATTTATAAATTAAACAAATTTAATAAACTAAGTAAATGTTCATACATGAAAATTATAAAAAAATATTCGTCTCCACTCCATCCTTGTCCTGCCCAACAATTTCGGTCGTAAAATATTATTGCTTTTTGCATAATGCCTTGTAAATACAACTTTAAGCCATAAATGTAAGGTTGAATTTTGGAAAGAATGCATTTATATCATAACTATAACTACTTATGTACAACTGGCGACAGTTTTGGACCTTTCGTTTCTTCGAAACAGTGGATCTAGAGTTTATTATCAATGATCAGTGGCATTAAAAACACTGAAGATATTTCGAATATTTTTTGAGCATATCTACATGAAATGCTATTTCTACAAAGCTGAACAAGTCTATGTAATTAAATAAGTATACTGTGGTTGATAATTTCGTACTTCAAAATTATCACAATGTTCAACTATCCAAAGTGGCAGATTCAATGAACATAAACTATACCCGAGAAGAATGGCAACTTTGAAAAAAAAAAAAAATGCGGCAGATTCTGACAGATACAGCACCTATTGAACGCCCCCTTTAATTAATATAGAGGAAATTCAAATACGACCACTTATTTTTGTAGTTTTATTAGGATTCTTATTTTAAATGATTGAAAATAAAAATAGATTAAAATAAACTTTTATTTAACAAAAAATTAAAAATTTTACAATCACAGAACTCTATAATCGCAACTAACTATGTTCACTTTAGCTATTGTGAAAAGTATCCTGAACTGTATATTTTCTTTACACTAAAACACTTAAAACACTCTCTCTCTGATTGTCCTTCATTCCACCTCGAAACAATTACTTACTTACACTAAAAAACAGCAATAAGCAAGTTCATAAACTCAGACCATGGACTTAATAAAAAGAACGGATAGCGCCTAGCTAAGACAAAAATTAAAGATACGTAATGGCGGCGGCTATCTATGTGCGATTGAATTTAGGGTTGCCATGTTAGCCAAATTTACCCTTTTTATTATACATATTAAAAGAAAAATAGGTTGGCAGATAAATTTATTGGAAATGTATATGAAATATACCGTACTATTTGAAAAGGTTAGTAGTGCAAAAAACACTATTTTACTGTATTTATTTAAAACTTAAAATAAATCATCGGCAGTTAATGGATAATAAAGGATAACATAATTATGTCAATAAAATGGGATTAACTTGCATGTTTGTCGGGACTACAGTGGTCAAAGTGTCTTTACTGCTTTGACAATTAACGTGTTTCCGAGGAATCCGATGCAGTTGTAAGGTAGAGTTATTGTTCTAGAGCAATGGGGTTCACAGAATTCTAGGAAACTATTGCTCTTTTTTGAGGTGAGCGGAATACACAAAGCTTATTGTTTTAAACAGTTTTATGTTATCTATATGGGCCGCTACAGTTTCTAATTGTAAGCAGATATATTATTATTAAAATAGAATATTTTGAAGAGTGGCTAAAGGTAATTTTGATGATTTCGTTTTGGTATTAGATAACGCTTCTTACCACTCCCATAAGGTAGAATAAAACTGCCACTACAGGGTGGCGTAAGGCCCAGTTCAAAAGTGGCTAAACTCAAAGAATGTAAACAATTAATAAATGAATACACTGATTAAAGCAGAATTAATGTAAATCATAACAAAAGAAAAGACTTATTATCAAAAAATGTAGTTGAGGAGTTCACTCTTGAGTATGGTGTCAACATCTCAAAAGACTTCCATAGCACTGTAAATCAAATCCCATATAACTAGTATGGGCACAGGTAAATGGGCGTGTCCCAAGAAATAACAAATGTTTTAAAATGGCTGAAATTAAAGAACTATTAACTGAGGGCTAAAGTTGTTGACACTGCAATGGTAATACTTTCTGATATTTACGCGAATGTTACACATTTTGAAATAAAACTACGTTTACGGAATCTATCGCGTTTACTTGATTTTACTCCTATCCCGACGTTTCGAATACTTTACAGCATTCATGATCACGGGTGGACTTAGATGATAGACGTCCAAGGTTGATATGTTATTTCAACGGTTTCATCTACCCACAGTATATGATTTTACAAAATTTTTGGTTTATTTATTTTAACCCACCTAATATTCGTTTAGAAACACAGTGAAAATATCTACTTCAAATGTTTATGCTTACAATGTATGAGACTTTAAATTAGTATATTAAAATGAGTATAATACTCCTCTTTAAATTGTAAAATTTTTGTTTTTATTTAGTGCTCAAAAATTCTACCACAAACTACCAATTACTACCAGTAAGAAGACAATCTTGGTTATTAGTTTATATTATTAAATATATTGATTTTGCCAAAAACTAAGACTAAGAAGCTACCACCGGATCGGAACGCGGCCTGACTGAGAAAGATCCGGCCAGAAAACTCAGTAGGCAACAACTGTTATGGATTATTAAATTTTGTACGGAATTACTGAGATCAATTACGGAATTACTGAGATTGAAAAACAAAAATTTTACAATTTAAAGAGGAGTATTATACTCATTTTAATATACTAATTTAAAGTCTCATACATTGTAAGCATAAACATTTGAAGTAGATATTTTCACTGTGTTTCTAAACGAATATTAGGTGGGTTAAAATAAATAAACCAAAAATTTTGTAAAATCATATACTGTGGGTAGATGAAACCGTTGAAATAACATATCAACCTTGGACGTCTATCATCTAAGTCCACCCGTGATCATGAATGCTGTAAAGTATTCGAAACGTCGGGATAGGAGTAAAATCAAGTAAACGCGATAGATTCCGTAAACGTAGTTTTATTTCAAAACTGCAATGGTAGTTGAGATATGTCGAGTATGTTATTATACTTAAAGTAACGAAATAAAATGATGCTACTCGTTCACCTTATTAATAGTGTAACAGAAAGATTCTTAGTAAATGTAGATTCTGAAAGTAATATTTCAGAAATAAATTGTGATTAAGAAAGTTAGGCTTTTATTTTTTTCCATTTTGACTAAAATGATAATAAGCAGACAAATAGGCATTTACGGGGAGCATCTATCACCTTATTTTAAGTCGCTTTCGTTAAATGCGATTTTCTTATGAACATAAATAACACTCGCAAATGCAATTTTATTACGTTACTAGCCTTTCCTCGCAGCTCCGCCGCAGCCAAAAGTTAGTTTTTGGGTTATATCTCAGCTTCCCGATAAAGTAGGGTATAAAATGTATACCAGTTGTTAAGTGTAATCAAGAGCTATCAAATAAAAAATTGCATCAAAATCCGTTCAGCAGTTTTTGCGTGATGCGCGAACAAACAAACAGACAAAAAATTAAAAAAATCGTTTTGTGTTTAGATACGCTTATATAGTCTATTACAGTATTTTTTTCTAAAATATCTTAAATGTACAGACACAGCTATGTTACAGCTTTATAATAGTATAGAAAATATATTAAAATAGGTATGCTTACTTTAATTTAGATTTTGTAAATGCTACAATAATAAATTCATACTACTTATACTACTGATCAACGCAAATTCAAATTAATAAACCATCAGAAAATTTATTATAATAAAAAAATATATATTAATTATGTGTTTTCGATATACTCTACAACAACACTATCAATGATACGTGGCAATCAAATATAATTTTAGTCTACAAAATAAAAAATTAAAGTATAGTAATTTAACCTAGACAAATAGTACCTCATAAATATAAACTATAAAATTATCATATTTCGGGTAATTTCCACTAGCGAATATGAGCAATACTGGCATTGTGATGAACTATTTTGTTCTGGTGAATTTATATAAATTTTAATGTATAAAATCGGGAACTAAGTGATTAAATTATTCATTTACCTATGAAACGTGACTCCTGGATTTTTTTCTTTCTGTCACTACGGTTTTCCACCATTTTACTACACAAGATATGCTGTATTTTGATATTTTTTTGCAGCGTAGACGTACCGACTGTGATAACGTTTACTCGCGCAATGGCCGACTAAGGTGTGAATGTGTGCGTGTCGGCATGTACTTACAGCGATCTGGCCGACTCTGAGTGACACAATCTTTTGTTAGCAAGGCTCAGTCCGTTCTTTTTACTAAGTCCATGGCTGCAGTCTCGACATACATAACGATCGATAAACCCTGTTGTTATGATATCGAAATTAATACCAGTAAAAAAAAATACGAGGTAGATAATGGGAAGAATATCTTATCAAAATAGTGATTCATATTGCTACAGCTGTTGCATCCCCTCAGTGAGCTTTCTCTTCTCAGATCTTTAGTATATACTCTTTGTTCTCAGACTAAGAACCTCGGACCCTAAGAACCTAATAGTCTGAGCTCAGACTACGTCTGAGTTTCTCTTTCTGACTGCTGTCAAGTGTCAACATAACACTTCTTATTTTTTTTGCATAAGGTGGTATAGGCCATAGATATAGTATAACGCTTAGATAAATAACCTATAGATGTGGCCATCGCGTGGCCGCTCATGAGACAGCAATATTACACTTCAGTGCGGCTATTACGCTACAGCTATGGCTATTCGCCCTAAATGTGGTAAAAATTAAATGAAGATCGCGATATAATTTTTACCACTATCTAAATAAATCACTCATTGATTAATAGATTAATATCGATAACTTATTATCCTGATTAATATTGTGAATGCAAAATTAGGTGAGAGTTTAGAGATAATAAACTCTCACAAAATTTTAACGTAACTATTTAAAAAAGGTTTTATTATAAATGTTCAACACTAAAATTCTGCAGCATCACGTGGTTATTAGTAATAATGTATTGCAACGATTTCATATCGGATATTATGATAAATAGAATGTATTTTTTTTTTCATTGTTTATTGAGTTTCGGGGATTTTATCGAACATGGATTATGCCAGTCCTATTGTACTCCTAACTAATAACAATCTTCAGCTGGGAGGAGCTGCCGAGATACAACCATCATCTCATATACCCTTCTATTTTTTTTTTTATTGCATGTAGGGGCAGACGAGCCACGGTCCATCTGATGGTAAATGGTAACCGTCGCCCATGGACTCGCCTATAGTATTGTCAGCCGCTGCTCACCAATTCATTTCACAGATATGAAATGAAATATAAACGGCTATCTCCTGTTACAGCCAAAACGCAACATGTGCTTCATGGTCGGTCACACGGGAGATGGTGGTACCAACCCGCTCTGCAATGGATGTTAATTGCTTACTTCCCTTAGTCGCCTCATACGACACCCGTGGGAAAGAATTGGGTGGTGACACTTGTATTCTTAATCCGTCGACAACCTTCTTGCAGCAACTGAAGCGGGTTCTGCCAGAATGGATTGGAAAATACCCACATTTCTTCTAATCAGCCCAAACTCTCTCAGCAACGCTTCCCTATGACTCCGGTTCCTATCACACTCCACTAACAAATGATGCACGTTCTCCACCACATTACATATCTCACATTTGGGTGAGGTGCATTTTTTTAACAGAAACGCATACTTTGCCTATGGATAGTGACCGGAACGGAGTCCGAAAGGAATTTTTAAATATTGCCTGTTAATTATGACATCTCCAGACCAAACGAAACCAACGAAAGATTTAGAACTCTATGGTTTTATACCAAATACCCTTTTCTCTTGATCTTAAATCAAAATATTGGTCTGTCTTTGCGTTACCCTTAATTTCGATATATCCTGGGATCCATTGCAGTCTCTAAAACAAAAAAACATAGTAATATAATATTTTAGAGAGTTAGACTCATAGTAATTTTTGTTCATAATTATAGGTACCTACTATTTAAGCTGGTCTGTATTAAATGTGTCAAATTGATGAATTAATCCATATATCCAAAGTAAACATTTGAAGTGGATAAGCGGAGTAGACAATATTTGATTTAGTTTCATTAAATGACTCGCAAAGCAAAGGTTTCCTTATATTGCGCCAATATCTGTTGTGAAAAGGGTGCTAAGTTAACAAAGTAACTTAACTGTTGTATTATTCGACCAAGATTATGTATGAAAGGCTTGTAAAGGCGTGCACAGTGCACAGGCACACTGCCTTTTACAATCTGAATCATATAAAAATACTTACAGCTAGAACATTAAAAAAGAAAATCCATCAAACATATCCTAAGCTTTTCTCTTGATTGTAGTGTGTTTTAAAGTAAGTTTTAAGTTTTTGTTTTAAGTATAAGAAATAAGCATCAGTGATATCAGATAGTTATATTATGATGTTGATGATTTCGACGAATTTATTGAAATTCAAATAAAGTTTGTTTATCTGACATATTTTTATAGATTTTGTACGGAAACCTTCTTTTTATTCATTGTACCTATGGGAACAATATGTAATTATTTATTATTATAATCAGGTGCGAAAGTCTGCTTTTTAATAAATTTGTTTGAGACACGGCATTTTTTCAAACCTAAAACACGGCACCTAATTTTCCTTTTAATGGTATCCCTGGTAGTCACGGTGATTAAGTTGTACGGCGAATTATTTTAAAGTTCGCCAGTTGAAAAACCTGCACGTCAGGAAGATACTATACTTTGTCTCAATTTTCGTAGGTATTTCGTAGGTATTTCGTCTCACTTCCACACTTCCTAATGTATCATGATGGCTACATCTATACGTTATTTATCTAAGGGTTCGATGAATTATTTTTAACTGAACTTACTGACTCTCTGTTTCCTTACACTGAAAACTTAGGTACTTGATGCAACATAACATGTTTGTCACAATCAAAAAAGAAGAAAAAGATAACCATAATCTTAATATAATCTATTCAATCAAATTTAAAATTGAATTTTGCTCCGTGTGGCGATTCTAACAATTCTGCCACGCCAATGACAATAAATATTCTCTTGATTACTTAGTGCTGGTTAGAACTCTGTAGGAATTTTCTATTAAATCAATTCGAAAGCTTTGTGAAGATAAATTAAAATAATAAATATAAACAAAATATAAAATCATGCCTTCCATGATTAAAATATTATTTACATTATTTTGTATCAAACATTACGTTTCTTTTTGCAGAAGATGAATCTTTGTCAATTACTTATCCGTATAAATAGCAGAGGTATAATGTATGTACAGTACACTAGATAATATTATAAAACATTTATATCTTTAATTTAAATGATATCTAAATAAATTCTTTGTCTACGAGTCTAGATTAGAATTAAATAATAAGTAAATTCAGATTTTAACAGGGTTAGGTACGTATATAATAAATTTAAACTGAAAATAGCACTCATGTATTATTATTTATATACATTTAGGCCATATTTCCTGTATTTATGATAAGTAAGTATAATAAAGATTATATTTATTATAAAATTTACTTATAGAGAAACGTTACCAACATAATGTATTTATGTTTATAGTATAGTTTTGCGCGTTGCGCGCGCATCGCATCTGCCAAACCGACCGATTATGGCGGATAAGCAGTGAAGAATGTTTGTCGTCTTTTCTAAATCAGAAAGTATCGACAGCAGCCAATGGCATAAACCGGGTTTTTTGTAAAAATTGTACATTGTAAATAGTTCTGTGTACATATAGTAATTATATTTGTGCTCGTTTTGTTTAGAAATTGTGTGAATAGTGTATTATTTTGAGTGTTTATTCAGTTTAGTTTTCGATGCCGACAAATTATTGAATCATAACGTCGGTACAATAGTATGATCCCACATAAGTCCTAAATTAGAAAATTCTCAGGCTTTATATCCTAGAAATAACCGATTTCACTTCTCGTCTTTGTTTCACTTCGTGATCAGTCAAGGAGACCGTTGCAGTAGATGCAATATTTTGGTTTCCCTTAGCGGCTGTCATCGTGCTTTGATTGCTGTCATTAGACAACGAAAATACTGATTTATTCACTAACGTCTTCAGTGTTAAGATCTGTTTTTCGTATGTAGTCTGTCGAATCCTGTAATGCGGTCTAATTACACATCTTGCTATATTATTTTTGCAAGTTGTGCTCTATACCTATAGACAGGAAGATCGAGAGACATTTTGTTTACGGTTGCTAAGGATCAAAGAGGTGTGGAGCTGAATGCTCGAACCTCACGGTAGCCCAATGAAGTGGCCGGGAGCGGGAGGCGAAGAAGAGGCGGGTGAAGCTGGCTTGCAGAGCACCCGTGCATCTCAAGCTCGCAGCCAGGACGATGCTACAGTGCACTATGTTTTCCAACGAGAACCACAAGAAGGAGAACTTGCTTCTTTAGCCTCTAAACAACGCTGGGCTGTTGGAGACGATAGTATTGCTGAGGTTTGTTTATATTTATGTATTTACCAATCAACACCCTATTTTTATTTTATTGCAAATATTGCTCATTATCAGTTTTCGTAATTTCGCGTTCGATTGTTTTAACTTTTACAATCAAGCATATCAATAATTTCTATCTATCAATTTTAAACAAATCTTTTTCAAATTTCAGAATCCAGATAAATGGAAGAATCCTATTCCAATAACTATGAATAACATGCACCAAGGACAGATACAACTTAAAAATTCTCAAACCAGCCAACAGCAGTTTATCAATCAAGCTATAGCTTCATCAGTTGGTACTTTGGCTATAAATCCATCTGTAATTGGAAGTCACCCTGCTCATCTGACTACAAATATGGTGCATACCCAGCTGGCACCATTGCAAAATCCAACATTGGGAAATAATTTAACAATTCAGAATAGTGCAGTGATGTTGCCACCTCTTCAAGGTATTCAAAACGCTCCACAATTAGGTCAACAAGGATTATATGACATTCACCAACACCATGGAAACCACATGCAAGCTATGAATGGTATTAACAAAACAACAGAACATCTTATGTATTTAAGCCAAGCTGGAATGTTGGCACCGGGAACTAATCAAATTCTTCAACAAGGTCAAAATCAATTAGGATTGACTCAAGTTGCTACCATCCGAAACCAGGTTAGAAGTGCAATGTTTTATTTCTTGCTTTATTTTATATTGATATATATGATTAGTGTGGAACTCGATAGACAGATATCATGAAAATGTTAGAATTGTCCACATTCTACAGTTTAAAATAAATTTATGCTTAAATTTCACGTTATTTATAAAGATTCATTACACTACAGGAAGTGAGCCAAGTGCTGTGTTAATTTGTTTATTAACAATCTATGTTGTCACCTCGTTCCACTATATATTGAGTTGTAACTATATTCCAAAATAGGTGTAGTATAAATAATTTACCTCATTAAAATATTAGTGAGTAGTAAGGATTTCAAATGTATTTCCATTGTATAGTTTGGAAGTAAATACAAACTTTTTGTAGTGTAACCTATTCTTCAGATTGCATGTAAAACTCTGGGTCTACTGGCAATGGTTAACTTCCATAAACTGTTACAATTTTAAGTTTGCTTTATGTGATGCTATTTTCACAGAATGTGATCAAGTAGAGGGCATTAAGACACTTAATTTGTAGGGTAGCACCGTGAATGTTGTGTTGTCAAAATGTTTAAGCTTATTAAACAAGCTCTTCAGTTATATGACAACACATCAGTCATAAAACGTCTCTTCAGTGAAGTTCTTTTTTTTACACCGAGACAAATGTAGAGCACAAAAATAACTTTATGTATCTGAATTGAACATGGCTATACATTTTAATTCCACATATAAATTATTTTGATGAATTAGGAAGATAATAAAGTAATTCTTTAAATTTAGATTATGAATCAGGTACATTCTTCCTGCAACTTCATCTGAGTGGACTTCAGGATTAAATCTTAAAGTTTTACAAAATTAGTTCACTTCCCCGTATTGGCAGGGATGCAGGTTCAAATCTCACTCACAGTAAACCTCTCTTTTACCACTCACAAATAATTTGTTCTTTAAATTAGCTGAGCATGTCAAGGGCTAAAATACAGATCTATTTAAAAAATCTCACCTTCAAATAGTATGAATTTTAACCGCAAAATTAAATGTACTTTATTGAAATAATGTATGTAAATGCATTCGATAGGTGGCGTGACAGTAAAGACATTTAAAAGCGATTGTGTAGTGGAGGTCTTCAGAGCAGGAAACCCCTTTCTGTTTCAGGGGATTCCTGTCATTGCCAATCTAGGGACTCTTTTAAGTCTGCTCAGCTCCTTAGCAGCTCGTACTAAGCATGAGCAGCTGCATTTTGCGTTTAAGCTCCACTTGCAGCTCCCTAAAAAGACCCCGTTTGACTCTTACATGCAGCTGTGCTTTATGTGGCAGGGCAAGCTGGCCAATATGTGGCACAAAGTCATAGTCCGATATATCCGGAGAGATGTCCGTGGAAAAGGAGGGCCTCTGTTTTGTGCAGCCATTTGCGTAGCAGGTGTTCTGCTTATCCCCGGGAATAACGCATCCTGCAGGATTACGATACAATATGGTCAGTCAATTACGATGTTCCACAAGATTAGGCCAATGACACCGAACACCGCGCTACATTCAATTCCTCAAAGGTTTATAGCCCCACTCGTATGCCCTAACATCCTCTTTAAATGACTCGAAGTTACTATGGTATCCGAGTAGCTCCATCATTCTTTAACGGTAGACACTTGAAAGCATTTGCATGGCATTTGCTTTTTACGGAAGTTAATAGACAGCCGGCTTTAAAGAAACGGTGTCTCCATGCTATGCCCGGTGACGTGCATATGCTCGCCGTATCCTGTAACAGGTCGCTCAAAAATCTGCAGATAGCGCATGTGACGTGCACGTCACTCTTACCTTTTATACCATCGACTGCAACAATGATAGCAGTTGATCGGGGAGCTAGGTTTATTCATTCCCCTTTTTTATTCATCCTGTAAAGGGGCACAGAGTGTGTTCCCTTTACAGAAAGAGCCACATGGCCAAGAGCAGTGGCGGTCTTCTTCGAGACAGCAGCGGATGCTATAAGCCGGGTGGATGGAAATGCCGCCGCCTTTTTCCTGTTTGCGGTGGGTGGTTCGTCTAGGTGATTTTTTTTTCATTGAGTTGCGTCCTGCGGGCCTTATTTTCCTTGTGCTATCTAGTTACTTCCTTTTAGAGATAACCGCTCACCGACTGCAGCTGGAAACCAACTGTCCAAGACGAGATCCTCTCTTGTGTCTTCGTGGGGTTATATTGAATAAGATCTTTTCACCCCATTCTGAGACTCCCTGTAGAGCTCTCAACTCAGATACAGGTTCAGTCCGTCTCTCCTCCAGTATGTTCAGAGGGACTTGCTGATGGCCCGTATATCGCGCATCATCAGTACTATCATCCGCATCATAATCTCTATGGTGATAACGTCATTTATATACTCTCCCCGAGCATAAAATTTTGTGGTACGCCGACATTACAGGAAGCTCACGATCTATCTTTAGAGCCCCTCGAAAATTCCGTATGATGGCAACTTCGATAGAAGACTCATCGAACGCCATCGCAATGTCTAGGCAAAACACAAGAGATACACCCCACAGCTTGCTCTCCATCGGCCCGTGAGGTACACTAGACTATTACTAGCGTATCGACCGGCGATCACTGATCTGCTGGTGATCCTCCAGGTATTGCAGAAGCTGATGATATATTATACCTCTTGGGTATAGAGATCTAGACCTAACAGTGGTATGAAGAAATGTTTTGTTATCGCCAGTGTATTTTGATTGGATCCGTGATTTCGCCGGCTTCTCAATCTCTGTTAAATAGCGGTGCATCTGGCTGGCTGGTCGGTGATGCTTTAGGACAGTGCATTTTTGTGAGCGGCATCCCTGATTGCTCAGAGTAGTTCTTGTGGAGTATAGGATAGGAAGCGCAGATATCACACTGATGTCGACTAATGCAGTTTTCTCGTCCAAGAAATACTAAGTAAGTAATTCATTAAACTATATCATCGTGCGTCAGACGTGCGGAAGATTTGTGTCCACCGCCCTCTTAGTGTTGCATATGCATGCATAGACACCCGGAGAACCGATGGTTCAATGAATGTACACATCCGGCACGTGGTACGAGAGTTGTTATCTGTCTTGTGTCGCCGCCCTTTTTTTTTTGGAAGGCGGGAAAGAATCTACATACTCGCAACGAACAGTGTAGTGTGGGGCCCTCGCCTACTAAACAAACCCTTCGTGTGCCGTCTTTCCGCCTGTATTGGCGGACCACTGGAACTGTGGTATATTAGTTCAGTGTTCCGCTGGCGGCTTATGCGCTAGGACGGCACCAGGCCCAGGTACTCGCGCCTGCGCCGCCCTATTCGCTGGTGGCGGTTCGGGTCAGCGGAAGGATCCTCCTCCCTGGCCCTCTCCGCTGCTTGCTTCTGCGAAATGACCTCCTCGTAAAAGGCAGCGACCGCGGGCCAATTCCTGTCGCTACTAAACATCGCTCCCAATGGTGACAGAGCACGGAGTCGCTTCCGTCCTTGCGACTATGTGCAGGTACCTGCCGAAGCAAATATGCCTCGACAGAACCTGCACCAGTCGAAAGGTAAGGACTCTGACCCTTCGCCCTGCCCACTCATCTAGCACCGGTTGGAGCGTCCCTGCGGTCCACAGACCGCTTGGGGCGCCTTCAGTCGCACCCTCCAATAGACATTTTTTTTATTGCTTATGATGGCAGACGAGCCACGGCCCTCCTGATGGTAAGTGGTAACCATCGCTCATGGTCTCAACTATACCGAGGGTATTGTCAAGCCGCTACGCTCCATTTCGTTTCTCAGGTATGAAATAAAAGAATAAACGGCTATCTTCTGCTACAGCCAAAACACACTGACGTGCTTCATGACCTTTCACACCGGACACTGGTACCGACCCGTTCGGACAAGTAAGTACTCTCACTTGGTACCCAGCCCTACCACCTGTAATGCAACGGGTGATAATTGCTTGCTTCCCTTAGTCGCCTTGTACGACACCCGCGGGAAAGGATGGGGTGGTGACACTGGTATTCTTAGTCCGTTACCACACACCATGGCAGCTCGGCAGGCCTGCCACCTCTTAAAATCCGCCTACGGATCCCACAGGGGGTTCCGGCTAACGCACAGGCCACCTCAGTCGACACAGCGGTATCTGGACGCGACGACTCTTTTTGATCTCCACAGAAGGGCCCTGCTCAGGCCGTCCACCCACACGGGGGAGAGCGCCAACGACCGCAAATGCCGCCCTAGCTAAGATCGCATGTTATTCCGTCACATGCTGGAGAATTTAAACCCTAGTGTAACATTTACTTACTTACTTATCATCACGCCATTTCCCTTGCGGGGTAGGCAGAGAGAACAGAGTGCCAAGAGGCTCTATTCTTGCATACATCTCTCGCTTCCTCAACATTCATAACTCTCTTCATACACGCTCGCCGGCTTCGGAGACTCCTGACTCCACCTTCCTTCAATACATGACCAATTTGGTCTAGGTAGGTAAGTCTCGGTCTCCCCCTGTACCTACATCCTTCCACTTTCGCATTGTATATCTTCTTAGCCAGTCGCTCGTCCGGCATTCTTTCCACATGTCCGAACCATCGAAGCATTCCCTTTCGCATCTTTACACCAATACTCTCTTTCATACCTACTCGCTCTCTTACGTGCTCCTTTTTACATACCCAACCCTCGCTTCCATATAATAGCGTTGGGACAAGCACTGCGTTGTGTATTGCGACACGTGCCTTCTGGCTGAGGTGATGGCTGCCGAGAAGTTGTCCCAATGCTCCGTTCACTCTATTTCCCGCATTCACTCTTCTTTCTACATCAGTGTCCCGACTGAATGCACATCCAAATCCAATAACATTTCAAATGCCCGTAAACGTCGTTCCAGCGAGAGAGTTCTTATTATGATGCAAGTCGCAAATTGAGGTTTCTAGTGAACAGCAGCATTGTCCCTGTCCTCAATTAGTGGTACTATTGAGTTGAGTTTACCATGCTTTTCCCGTTTAGTGTGATTTTTGTATGATTTAATACCACAAACCCCTTTCCATCCTCAGCGACCAGACGAAGAGCTGGCTTCTATCCATATGTTGTAGAAATCTCATATTTCCGGCATAATAGAAATACGTACAGCAATGAAATGGAATAAGTTGCCAGCTTCGGTATTCCGTGCGTGTCTAAGGCGGCCCCTAGACCTACAATAACATTGTACCATACATTTTATTGTACAATAAGATTGAAAGGCGCTTTGAATTCAAACGATCAATTATATAATGTAATGTTTTCGTGTTCAGTCGGAGAATAGACTGAAAAATATTCATTACTGACCCTACACGATGCCATGGAAAAATATGGTGCAATAAAAATTAAACTAGCTCAAACTTTTGTTCAATCATTGCGCAATCTTCAATATTAACCATATACGGTCAATAATATTGCACAATTCGTAATATTGCTCAATATAATTGATCGTCTAGGGGCCGTTAATAGGTTTTTGCTAAGATAGCTAAGCTTACCATCCTAGACTATATATTCACTACCATCTGTTGGGGTATAGTCAAGCGCGCCCTTAGAAGATTTAAAAAATATGTCAATAAGCGAAATATAAGTTAGTCTCTTAAGTTTACATGTAAACTTTATTTGATTTTTATTATTACGGATGAAAGTAAAAACTACCAAAACAATCTACATCTTTACTTCACTCACCTCTTGCGGTGCACGATGAATCGTCCGATCGGGCTGCCGCTTAGCACGGTATATTTCCCAAAGTAACATTTTAGAATTCTAAAACACTACAATATCTTTTTGTAGGTTTAAGCTTTTGCACTAAACCAAGAATGAATACAATATCTTTTTGTAGGTTTAAGCTTTTGCACTAAACCAAGAATGAATGAAAAACGCGCGAGTACTCTGAAATATTTGCGTACGCAGCGCGTGTTTTATTTTTCAACTGTTTTTTCTTGCAACATGGTTGTTCTAATGCGTGTAATGCGTGACATAATGTGGCGCTGTTATTCACTTAGGTGGCCCAATAATTGGCTACTTCTTCCAGTAGGGATGCATGCGGGCATTGGTAAGTCTACTGCGAATGCTATAACAACACACCCTCGATTAGGGAAATATCAAGCACTGGATAGCCCATGTCACTTAACACAGCGGTGGTAGTTCGTCTAAGAATACTCCTTGCTGATCTTACGCCTCCTGACAATGCCTTTTATTCTCCCGTTAACGATGATTTCTCTGGCAATGGTCGGAAGCAACAGGTCCAATTCCGACGGGTATTCTTGGGCTCGCTTAACCTCATGCTTCCATCAGATGACGGTAGGCCATTGCTTACCACTGAAACAATGTAACATAGTTCCAGTGGCCTGCCGAATAAAGGCGGAGAGACGGCACATGGCCGGTTTGTTTAATGGTTGAGGGCCCCACACTACCCTATTCGTTGTCCCGAACGACGGGGTGTGCGGTTAGGTACAATTTTTCACGCCTAAACAAGAAAAAAAAGGTTATTGCTTGTAATATCGAGTGTGTAAACTATTATGTATGTAAACTTCTTAAGAAGCTTACATACATAATACTTTACATATTTAACCCTGATGGTCATGGTCTTCTGTGGTCTCGAATATGTGCTGGCAATACAAATGCGCCAACAATGCCATTGACTGAACCACTCTATGCGCGCGACGCTTGATCTACCCAGCTTTATAGTTTCAGTATATATTAATTTACTCTGCTTTAAGTATATAATATAGTGTTGAATGAAACTGCGCGACTGTCTTATTGTTATAATTTGAAAACATCCCTAATCTCGAATATACTGAAAAAAAATGTTTTATTGTGTAATAAATAAAAGAAAAAAACACGTCCTTCTATCCTTAAAATAAACTTTACTAAAGTACATATATACTAGCTGACCCGGCAAAAGTTGTTTTGCTATATAAATTCTTTCTAGAGAATTATAGGGAATTTCTAGCGTTAAAAAAATATCTATCTTATATGCCAAATCATAAAAAATGTTGTCAAAATAAAAAATAAAATAAAATTTTGGGTTGGACCACCCTTATCACTTAGGGCTATGAAAAATAGTTTACATCTTATTCTCAGACCTATAGAATATACACACAAAATTTCATAAGAATCGGTCCAACAGTTTCGGAGGAGAATGACGACAAACACTGACACGAGAATTTTATATAAAGAGATATTGATAATATAAAATTCTAATTAACGGTGTCCTTACCTGCTTTACTTCACTTGATTTTGACTCAGTAATCAAAATAAACATAATTGTGCGACAGACCATCGACGATAATGTCGATAATACAAAAAATTATAATCTGTTCTATGGTGTATCCTGACTCTTTTTGATTTGCGCGCCATCTATTTCAACAAATACAAAACTGCCCCGTGTGACGCTCCCTTGTACAGGAAATTTACGCAGGCGCTGTAGTTGGCGTACGTCCTTTGTTCGAAACAAGTCAACATTGTAGTATTTGAGTTTGGATCTTTCTAGTTTTATTTCGTTGTATATCAACGTTTTAGTGTAAGAAATGTGTACTGTTATCGGCTTAGATGGTGAATTAATTATAATCAACGAGTGATTCATGGTTATGTGATATTTCTCTCAAAAAAGCTTTACTTTTTCTCTACATGATCGGACTCTAGGCGTATTGTACGCATGAAACCCTTGAGCGACTTTTTTTTTAAAACTGATGTCAAGGATATGGGCTCCGACATGGTGAGTTTTATGATTTAATATTGTAGATTATGAAAGATAACTATTGTTTTATGTCATGGAATTGTGGAATTCCTGGTTTTTATAAGCAACAGGTTCATTTTTGTTTTGTTTACTTGTCACCGGTGTCCGCCATTTCTGAATTGGAAATTGTTCACCGGTATAAAATAAGTGTAAGGATACCGTGTTGATATTTAGTGGTGGTCCTGGTCTTAAGTGCGTTTTAGAATAAATTCAAAGAAAGTATAGTTAATTACATTGTAATTTTGTGTAAATGTTGATGTACTCTGCATCTGTTTTTGTCCCGTAAATGGTGTTACACCTTGCTACATGACTTTCGTTTCAATTAAAATGTGCTACCCCTGGTAATGTTCATGACCTTTTTATAGCTTTTCGTTACCTACTAAAGTTTTATTGTCTTGCTTCATATTTGTTAACCTTAACAGAAATTTTAAATAAACAACTCCATATCTCCAGACATGATAAATGTAAGAATGATTGCCTGTCTATTGAACTGAATTGCCTTGAATATTTAAGAAAGACATTACTTTAAGCTACATTTTGATCCCCAGTCTGAGGCCAAAAAGGTAAAAAGGCACACATTTTTAAAAATTTTCTAAATTATTTGTGTTTTTGGACAAATTACTACTACTCTGTAATGAATACATTTTGAGGTATGCCGAACTATGGTCTAAATACTGATGGCTGTAGGTTATTAAGACATCTACAATTTATAGAAAAAATTACATCTCTTATGGTAATCAAAAAATATTAGCTATCCAAAATTTAGACCATCATCTTGGCCATTTTATTATTTCCTTGAGCTGTTCGTTCTTGAATTACAAACCCTCTATCCATAACATACAAGTATAGAAAGAATACTAGTTTTTCCCTACAACTTTGTGTAGACTTCATAACTGGGTCAGAGAATATATGTTTGTTAGCTATTATTTTTTTTGAGAAATAAAGTATGTATTTAGTGTTGACATTCATCTGTCTGAACTAAATTAGTATTTTATGATACACACAGCACTTGTCTGAGCTTGTTCTCGTCTGAGCACAGTGTTATACG
Organism: Leucoma salicis; assembly: GCA_948253155.1. NCBI lineage: Eukaryota > Metazoa > Arthropoda > Insecta > Lepidoptera > Erebidae > Leucoma > Leucoma salicis. The sequence goes on along the minus strand of OX411805.1, from coordinate 8,360,168 downwards.
GTTATAGTAAAGAAAGGGATGTAGTAAGGAAAATGTGTAATTTTTCATTGTTATCCAGACTATTAGAAAGCTGTAACAGAGCCGTGTCTGTACATTGAAGATATTAGGAAAAAAAATGACTATTAGGGTCTAAGCATCTCTCAACACAAAACATTTTTTAGAATTGTTGTCTGTTTGCTTGTTCATGCATCACTATTTAGTGAAAAATAAAGTGATATTTTTTTGTTGTAAGTATTATTTGATTCATAGTAGATTTCATTTTATTATTTGTAGAAAAAAACCCATCACTATTCAGTGTCTGACTATAGACAAATGCTTGCAAATGATCAAAAATGCTTTAGTGTAGTGGTATTTTATAGATTTATGTGAAGTACTAGCCTTTGCCTGCAGCTCTGCCGCAGCAGGGGAGCAGCTCAGCCTTTGTTTTTAGGCAATATCTCAGGTTCAGATATAGTAGTGGGATAAAATGTATACCAGTTGTTAAGTCTAATCAAGAGCTATCAAACAAAAAAGTTGCATCAAAATCCATTCAGTAGTTTTTTGCGTGAAGCGCAAACAAACAAACAGATAAACAGACAAAAAAATTTAAAAAATAGTTTTGTGTTTATACATGCCTATATAGCCTAATTCAGTAATTTTTTCTCAAATATCTTAAATGTACAGACATAGCTCAGTTACAGTTTTTTAATAGTATAGTATAGATGTCTTGGAGTATCTTACTTCATCATATCCTTGTTTTAGGCTGTATTGCCATGTAAGTTGAATGAACATTATATGCCTCTCCATACAAACTCTCTATGGACAACTGTTAAATATAGGTGTACTCCCGAGTTTGCATTTAATAAAGAAATTGCATCATTTCCTACATAATTAAATTAAGTGCAAATGAAATTGTTTAATATTAATAAGAATATGTGCACATCTAACCATTCAACTAATCCTGTACAATGAATCTAAGTTTAGTAAAAAAAAATATTTAACACTTTCTGCACTTTGCAACAAATAAAAATATGAGAAAAATATCATATGTATAAAAATATGACAAAAAAATATCATATTTTGCCAGGCACACTGTAATTTAATGGATTCTTCAAGTTTTTATTCTATTAATTTGAACACATGTACATTATTATTAGGTGTAGGTAGGTAGGTACAATCAAAATAAATTATAAAGCTGTAACAGAGCTGTCTGTACATTTATGATATTTGAGAAAAAATTACCGAATTAGGCTATATAGGCGTGTCTAAACACCAAACATTTTTTTTAGATTTTTTTTCTGTTTTCTCGCGCATCATGCAATAACTACTGACCGGATTTTGATGCAACTTTTTTGTTTGATAGCTCTTGATTAGACTTAACAACTGGTATACATTTTATCCTGCTACTATATCGGGAATCTGAGATATAACAAAAAAACTAGCTTTTATGGGCAAAAGCTATTAGTATCTATACCTAGAGGCACTTTAACATAGGTTAATAAGTGATTTAACTTAAACTGTCTACTAAACTAAATACATATCGTAAGTAAATGTCCATTCACAGGTTTTAGATTAAGAAGACACTGTTAATCTGTTCCGTTGATCATACTTTGTGAGGCCTACTGTTGCACTAGCATATGTAAAGTCTAGTAACTAGATTAAAAGTACACTGACTTGTTGGTTGTTGACTGGTTGGTTTTTTTGAACCTTCTTTTTAGTCTGCTCTGTAAATGAAGAGGTCAAAAATATGTGGTAGCACATTAAAAAGATATGACAAGCATGTGAATGTTGAGGCAATCCAGCTCCTCAGCAACTTAAATTCCAAATATCTCTGTCTCTCTCTTTGATGCATCACCAGGCCCTGATATATATCCATAATTTTTTCATTAAGGCCAGGTCAGTCAAGTCAGTATTTTGAGGATCAGGGGCCAGAGTATTTTTTTTTTAGTTTTGAGTAAGTCCCTAACCATCCCTTTTTTTAAGAATTTGTTCTCTTAGTCCCTTTTCTTTGGGTATACACTATGGCTTTAGAATAAGTAGGCGGGCCGCGTGGCCCTAGTATTAAATGATAACAATATCAATATGATAATATACTATAATATGAACTACATTTCTGAGGGGCTTTAAATATGTCTGCAATAAGGAAAATTAATAACTTACTACTTACTTGTCATCACGCCATCTCCCTTGCGGGGTAGGCAGGGAGAACATTAATAACTTCTTCTTTTAATAAAAATAATAATGATTGTGGTTTAAAATAATATTGTAATGTAAGTTAATTAGCAGTAATAAAGGGTGGTGCATGTTGGTTATGGGGATGATGGACCCCAAACGCAGAAATATTTTTCTTACTCTAACTCCTTTACAAACAAGTAATAATAATATACATATATAAGTAATTGGTAATTCACACCAAGGCAATAGCTTATGTTATATAAGGCACAAGTCCTCCCTCGCGGGGTCACGGTCGTCGGGTTCACTGCTAACATCTCTGGGCAGGCGAAAATACCAGCTAGACATACTTGACTCCCTGCAAAGGCCGACTGTTCGAATTTTCGTTGATCCCAATCTCACGGATGTACTGAAATCGTTGTTGTGCGGCGGAGACTGGGTCTCTGTGTGCTCTATTGACTCTTCAGTAATGGGAAGTGCTCTTCAAGAAACTGTTTAAGCCAACATCCCCTTTTTACCACCGGACCACGAGATGTCGTAGCTGATCATCCACACCACCTGGAAACGATCCCGTCCAAGACTGTTCGTTTCCAGCGCTCTTTTCTACCCACGCATGTATCTGGGACGAACTTACTGCTGCGGTGTTTCCCTAACGCTACCAAATGCCCTTATTTTAACGATGTTTGAGAAGAGCACTTTACTCACGGTCAGGGGTGGATCTACTTAGGGCTATTTGGGCTGCAGTCCAAGACCCGGTGGATACAAAGGGTCCCCAGCTTCCAATAAAAACAATAGATTATATCTGTTTCAAAGTAGAAGGCAGAATGCAAAGAAAACAAAAAGATATGTAAAATAAAAATATCCAATAATAGATTGGCAATCCTTGAGATCAAAACAACCCTTATGCACGTCTATCGAATAAAACAGGGAATCCTCTGTTGTTTTTGTTTTTGGACAGTGTATTTTTATGCTTGGTACAAACTATTGCAGGGGTTCATGCTCGGGTCACATCATTGCTATAATTAACGGTGTTTTTCGTTAGTGTTGTGACCCTAGCATATACATAAACTAAATAGTTTTATTGTCCTATTTTTTCACTATACCTAAGAAATTGTTCTCAGATACAATATCTTGACAAAATTACACTTAGTTGAATAATTAGTAGACCCCTGAGTAGTACCTATTAGCCCAGGGCCCCAAAAATTCACGATGCTCACGGTAGGCCGTGGCTTGCCTGTACCCCTGTGGGCCATTTGCTGCCACCGTTAGCAATAAAAAAATTATAGGTTCTTAAGAAACTCGCAACTAACACTCCTATTTCGATGTTTAATTGATCAATCAAGAATCAGTATTCCAGAGATTTGGTCAGTAAATAGTATTTTAGGAGGGTTTGGTCAATAAAATCAAATTATTAAAAAAAAGTCTTCTAAAAACACTCCATAATAGCTAGTAAATAACAAATCAGTAATAAGACCAGCTTGTTTTAAAAAAAAAAACTCCTTAATTTATTGTATTGTCATCCAGTCCTCGATAAGTGTGCAAAGTTTCAATTTAATCCGACAATTTTATGTGGGTGTAAATCACATTTCTACAAACATCCCATTTATCAGACACAAGTACAACCAGATTAGAATAACTATTTGTGGATTACACAAACAGATGTCCTGTATGAGAATCGAACTCACAACGCTTGGACGGCAGGTCGGTATTTAAACCACTCCATCATCTGTGCAGTCACAATATAGATATGGGTAAAACATAGATGGTTTCTGGCGAAGTAGTTTCAGACTAACAAAAACTGTGGGGTTAAAATGCGCTATGAAATTATTTCTTATCTTTGGTAGGAAGCTAGGCAGGTTTTTAATTTAGGGATAGGAAGGAACACACTTTTAGGTTTTTTAATTCCTATTGTAATTTTATCTTTTACTTAGTATCATATGAATGAATGAATTTGAAAAATCATCCCTCCTTAGAGAAGTAAAACACGGTTTTTGGAAAGCAAAAATGGTAGTTCCGACAAAGTATAGGTTAAAAAGTATCTTATAAAAATAGATTAGGTACTCTTAAAAGTGAAATGATAGCCAGTTCGATAGCCGTCCTTGTTCACATAACGCCGATTTTTACTGGCAATGATGGTGGAAAATACAAGCATTTATATAATAAATTTATATTTCATACAGATTGCACCCGCTGCTAAAAAACTGTGGGACAAGGGGCCAGGTGCTGGTGGCGATAGCAAGGGCCCTCCTCACCTGCCGCCGCTTCAGTTGAACCCGGAACAGATGTGGCGTGATCCCACTTGGTCTGCGCAAGGTATCTACATAAATTATATTTATATACAAGATTCAAGAAGACCAATGACGAACTAATAACTAATCCATTTATTGTTGCATTTATTATCAGGAATCGTAATTCTATTCTATAGTGTAATAAAACATACCTTCAATGTACAACGAGTAGAAGCCTAATGGCTTCTTTGAAGGTATGTATCAATAATTGCCGTGTGGGGCCGGCTTTAGAATTTTCCCACCCATGGGAGTCGTAAGAGCCGACTGAGGGAATACCGAAGGAGTGGGCAGCAGCACTCCTTCGAGTATTAACAACATCCACTACGATCGCCAACCCGCCTGCCAAGCGTGGCGATTACGGCACTATCCCCTATTCTTGGGGAGGCCAATGTCCAGCAGTAGACTTCAAAAGGCTGATGGATGGATCAATAATCGAGAGGGGGACGATAATGAAAGGTGACGACAATGATTTAAAAAAAAAAATTACAGTCTGTAAAACTCTGTCTGCATTATCTTTGAAATTACTGTATGTATTTTGAAGTTTTTTGTTATGGGTAAATTATACTTACTATAGCAGGGTATAGGCATCGAAGTTAGATGTCAGGAAAAGTTATAATAGTTTTCATTTAATGATATTAGATAAATTTCCAAATCATGCAGACGAAATCGTGTTATATTTGACAAGCCTAGTAAGAGCTTTGAATTTGATAAAATATGAAAATACTATACATAAATTACGAGAGGGCAAATTATAATAATAATCAATTCTTTATTTCAGGCATAAAATCCCATATCACAATTTGTGCAATAATTATATTATTACAATGTTGCTTTTGTTATAGCTGTTGAACACAATGTAGGGGTACCTATGATGAGCACGCGACGCGGAGTCGCTTTCCCCGGTGGCGATGCTGGCAGCATTTTATCACCCCGAGACACAGCCGGCCTTGGCGTTAAAATGGTTGAATACGTTCTAGGAGGATCACCTACAGGTACTGTTCTATTCCATCCAACTGAATTATAAAAACATGGGAAGTTTTACAATCACCTTCAAACTTTTTAAAATCCCAAACATAAACATTTTAAATTGATGTGTCAATTTATCTTAATCAAGCCAGGTCTTGTTGTTGTAAAATAAAAGGGCGGATGTAAACAGCGCGGTAAAATTAAAATACCTAATATTATTTACTGTAAGGCATTGCACAAGACAACCAGGGGAAATAAGCACTCATCGTTAGAAAAGGATAACTTCAAGCAGTGGAGGTAAAGTTTCCAGAGATAATTCTGATTTGTTTAGGTTTCACAAGATCCTCTATGAGAATAAATTAGTATTAAATCAAGAGCACTTGTTCCTGACTCGATCTAAAGTGATTTTTTAATGATGATGGATGAAATGGCTATCATTGTCCTTTATGAGGCAGCTATCCTCACGTTTACTTCGCGAGGCAATATGACGATTTCTCCATAGTTGGCTATCCTTTTTGCACACTACTCCATGTCGGGGTTGTGTGCGATTATTATAAGATTATACATTTTTTAATACTTACATTTGAAAAATTCATTGCTAACGTGGAAATAGGTGGTGTTGCTACAGGTGGAGGTGAGAAGGTGGCGGGGGTTGTGGCTGGATTGCGTGGTATGGTTCTCGAAGAGCGTCCTGAAGACAAGTCCGCTTCGCCATTCGAGAAGGACTTGCATGAACTACATGAACATGGATCTCTACCCAATGGACTGCATAATGGCCAAGAAGACGACAAAGCTTTTAAGTAAGTGCTTAGTTCTTCATAGATGTTATATGTTCCTCTACAACAGGTGGGAAATGATGAAATGATGCAGCCTTTTGGTTTGTTAAAGCGTGAAAAAAATGTTTGGGAAATGATGAAATGATGCAGCCTTTTGGTTTGTTAAAGCCTGAAAAAAATGTTCCTACCCCGTCGTTCGGGGCAACAAACAGGGTGGAGCCCTTAATAAATGAACCCGCCGTGTGCCATCTCTCTGCCTTTATTGGCGGGCCACTGGATCTATGTTACATTACTTCTGTTGAAATGATTCATCCTACTATACAACACATTTTTTCTGATATTTAACTTTGGTCTTATCTATGATCATGGTTAAAATATGGGAGTCGACATATTTTTAGTCACACAATTACATTTTATGTTGTTAAAAATTGCTTATATTTTGTTTAGAATAAAATACAGGTCTGCAAGAAACTTCTTAAAAACGGAACTGTATTTATTAGCACTTCGGTAGCACTCATGAATATGCAGAGTAGTGAATTCATTCATCGTTTTAGTTCGTTCGTAGATAACCAACTTAATGCTTTGTAAACCTATTTAAGTTTTACATGTTGGAATCTGAGTATGTTATCCAGTATTTTTTGTTGTATTTGGTTTGGTTCGTAAGATTTTGTAACTATTATTATTGTTGCTTCAAAGGCGTCACTAATATTTAAATGCGAAATTTTGGTGCAGATATATGTCGGTACGCACGGTTTTGAACGAATGTTGATATACAAATAAATTATAACCTGGCTAAACTCCTGGAACATTTTTTATCATAACAAGGAGTTCCCATGGAATATATGTAAGAAGTGGCGGGCGGAAGCTAGATTCTTAATATATCAAAAAGAGAACATAATCGCGGCAGCCCTATAATTTATATAGGTCATTCACACGAAGACATTTAAATTAATAAAATTGACATATAATTGTTTGATATCTAATCTTTATCAGTGTCAACATACAATTCAAGATATGTACAATCACAACTGTAATTGTGTGGTAAATATGACCTGGGAATATATTTATATCGCAGATAACTACCTTCTCCAAAAATAGTTATGATAAATTAAAAGCAAAATAGATCTGTTGTCGAAGTAGTATGATGAGAGCGCGGTGAGTGTCACGGGCAATAACCGCGCCCGCGTAGATCATGGCCACTGTCAATGCCATTCTCCCCCACGCCGTGACTTGCGCGCGCCCCACGCGTCTTTGCCTTATCGTATCCCCACTGCCGAAATATGCTTCACGTGGTAATGGCACATAGATGCCGGCTGATATCATTTTGATCGCGATTCTCTATCGAATTAATTCTTTATAATTGCTTCATATTCGTGTATATTATCGATTGTTAGACAGAATCAGACTTTATTTTCTTATATTCACAAATTTACGAAATTTTCTTATATGAATTATTAATATAGTAACAAGTATCATATTTGTTCAGTCCAAATCTGTTCACCCGTTTTCGCGTAATTGGATAACAACAATGCAAACTTTCACAACACTTAAGTAGGATCAACTTACAATTGTAAAACAGACTTGAGAAGATAGCGACATGTCAGTGCAGTTAGTTTTAACCATAAGTAAGCCGTTGGCGTTGTTATTAACAAGGCAACTCGGTTTGTAGTAATAGCGTTGTGTTGAGAGAGAACTTGCTCTGGGAAAACATTGCAAAGGCAAAAGAAATGTTCTTCATCCATACCACGATGAACTCCTGTGATGTCCTGGTTGTTAGAGCAAAAGCCACTCCACCGATCCAACGAGTCCAGGCCATCCAATGATGAATGAATGAATGAATGACTAAAGCCTGAAAATCATGTACCTCAAAAGCCAATAACTGTAACATGACCACTGTGAAGGTACGTGTTCCATCCACATCGGAAAAGTTATATGGAGACTAGCTGCTCACGACCCCGACTGCGCGGAATTCAGAATATTACTGCACAAAAAATTGATGTCCTACGGAAACTAATCCACTTTTCCGGAAAAAAAATCCAAGTTAATACAAATAATATCTAGCTAATACTTTCTAACATTTACGCGAATTTCACACATTTAGAAATAAAACTACGTTTACGGAATCTATCGCGTTTACTTGATTTTTTTTATGCTATCCCGACTTTTCGAATACTTTACAGCATTCATGATCACGGGTGGACTTAGATGGTAGATGTCCAAAGCTGATATGTTATTTCAACGGTTTCATCTATTTCAACCCACATAATATTCGTTTGGAAACACAATTAAAAATATCTACTCTAAGTTTTATGCTTACAATGTATGAGATTTTAAGCTAGTATAATAAATAAAATAAGTATAATACTCCTTAAGTTTTAAAATTTTTGTTTATATTTAGTGCTTAAAAATTCTACCACAAACTACCAATTAAAAATTTTTAAGTAATCAAAAACTGCCATTAAGAAAGACAATATTGATTATTAATTTCTATTATTAAATATGTTTTGATCATATTTGATGATTAAATATATTGTTTTTAATAGAAGCTAAGACTAAAAAGCTACCACCGGATCGGAACGCGGCCTGACTGAGAAAGATCCGGCCAGAAAACTCAGTAGGCAACAACTTGTTATGGATTATTAAATTTTTGCGGAAAATACTAACTAATCACTACTGTGGGTTTTATATACACAATAAGCGCTAACTGTGTCTTGCAATCTTGTCGTGTGCCTTCTTGTATTATGTTTGGTGAGGCCTATCACAGGATTCCAGCTTGATGGTAAGACCCAGCCGTCTTCTCTATTGAAATTGAGATGTTTCTTAATTTCAATAGCCTCACGTATCATTCTAGGACGATATCAATGTTCTTTTGCGAGGACTTGAGGTTTGTCAAACCTGATGTAATGGTGGGTGTGGTCCTGTGTGTGCTCACAAATTGAAGACTTTGTATAGCGACGGTGCTTCACATCAGCTATGTGTTCTTTGATCCGAGTTCTTATGGATCTTTGAGCAAACAAAGAGATCCGACGGCTGGGTCTTACCATCAAGCTGGAATCCTGTGATAGGCCTCACCAAACATAATACAAGAAGGCACACCACAAGATTGCAAGACACAGTTAGCGCTTATTGTGTAGATTAAACCCACAGTAGTGATTAGTTAGTATTTTCCGCAAAAATGTAATAATCCATAACAAGTTGTTGCCTACTGAGTTTTCTGGCCGGATATTTCTCAGTCAGGCCGCGTTCCGATCCGGTGGTAGCTTTTTAGTCTTAGCTTCTATTAAAATCAATATATTTAATAATAGAAACTAATAATAAATATTGTGTTTCTTAATGGTAGTTTTTGATTACTTAAATTTTTTTTATTGGTAGTTTGTGGTAGAATTTTTAAGCACTAAATATAAACAAAAATTTTAAAACTTAAAGGAGTATTATACTAGCTTAAAATCTCATAGATTGTAAGAATAAAACTTAGAGTAGATATTTTTAATTGTGTTTCTAAACGAATATTATGTGGGTTGAAATAAATAAACCAAACATTTGTAAAATCATATTACTGTGGGTAGATGAAACCTTTGAAACAACATATCAGCTTTGGACATCTACCATCTAAGTCCACCCGTGATCATGAATGCTGAAAAGTATTCGAAACGTCGGGATAGCATAAAAATCAAGTAAACGCGATAGATTCCGTAAACGTAGTTTTATTTCAAAATAATATCTAGCTTTTATTAGTATCAATATTACTGTCGACTATACATAAAAGTAAGATAGCACATTTGTAGTTGCTTTTGTGGTTATGCGACGTGCGTACTGTTAGTAGTTTGTCGATTAATATTCGAATAATCATGGTGAGGAACTACTAAATCGACAATCAAATGCGCAATAGCAACATTTTTGGTTAAGTCAATTGTTTTTTTTTTTCAACTATCGCTCTTCGCTACTTCGCATTTCTAAATTTAGTAGAATAGAAGTAACTGTTTTTGTGTTAAAAATTGCTACTGAAAATAGTCAATATTCGGAAAATTAGAACTGTTTGCCTCATAGATATAGTAACGTATAGATCATCTGACAGCTCTATAACGCGTTACCAATTTTGATTTGTTAGTGTGCGGTTGGATAGTGATGTAAGTTTTAAGACTTAGACTGACTATCTATAAAATGTTAAAACAAATCAGTTTCTTTAACGAACTCGCTCATTCAAATAATCATCTTCAAATAATAAAATAAAACAGACATAACAAATTAAAACAAACATAATTAATTCGTTTTTATTTATTTCACCAGCGAGACGTCAGTCAACGATATTATGCATTTTATAACGGAATTGTACCTGTTGCGAAGAAATGAATTCAAATTCAAATTGAAAACGATATTGTAAGAAAATATCTCTTTACAAGTAAAGAATTATTAAATTATCCATTTAACTAATTCGACTTGACTGACAATATCTGCTATAGAACTTTTATTGCTTTTTTTCTATTAATGTGTTAGGAGATAATGTTCCAAACATTAAGGATAAATATCGACAATATACCTTGTCGATAAAGTCAAGCCCTAGTGTATATGTACCTAAAAAATGTTCTGCTAAAATCTTGCAAATATGTAACAATGCGACATATTTCTATGTAAAATATAAACAGTAACAATGGGATTGAAATTAATCCGTACCCCGTCGTTCGGGGCAACGAACAAGGGTAGTGTGGGGCCCTCACCCACTAAAGAAACCCGCCGTGTGCCGTCTCTCCGCCTGTATTGGCAGGCCACCGGAACCATATTATATTCCTTCAGTGGTCAGTGATGATATCCTGAGAACTTACGTGTGAAACGTGCAATTATCAGGATTGTGCTCACGGAACATACAGCCATTGTATTTAACTGTTATAATCATATAATGTACAAGATTTATAACACAAATCAAAAAACTGCGACGCTAGTTTCAAGCTTGGCGCCTGTTGACTACCTGTCATTTAAACAGCTTACAATGACATTAGATTTGCTTTCCTCTTCCATCTTGCGACATTCCATCCATCCATCCATCCATCCATCAGACTTTTGACGTCCACTGCTGGTCATAGGCCTCCCCAAGAGAACGCCACAACGAGCGGTTCTGTGCTGTTTCGCTCATATGCCCCCATATAGTGCCGTAATCGCCATGCTTGGCAGGCGGGTTGGCGATCGCAGTGGATGTTATTAATACTCGAGGGAGTGCTGCTGCCCACTCCCCCGGTATTCCCTTAGTCGGCTCTTACAACTCTCATGGGTGGAGAAGGGGTGGGACAATTCTAAAGCCGGCCCCACACGGCTCTTGCGCTATTGCCGTATAAGATTTTCTTCTCGCTCACACGCTTTGGTGATCTATATGTATATACTATATCTATGGTTTGCCTTAAGGCTTAATACAATCTACTTTCTATGATTGGTTTTTCATGTCATTTGACTTGAGACATGTGTTTTTTTAATATTTTTACCTTAAGCGGGTTGAGCTGGTACTTTGGCGCGGTTTGCCCAGAGAGGTAAGCAGAACACCAAATAAGGTCGCACAGGTCGTTGTCTTGGAGTAATACTTTACAAGGCGGTACTCCACTTGACTCTATTGATGCTCACTTTCTTGCTTGCCATTTTGGTCTTTCTTCCCATGATTCCCAAACAGGACTTAGCCAGAGATTTCAATATCGAGGATTCCAATACTTTTTGAGACTGGGACAGTAATGGAACCTAGGCGCCACGACAAATACAGCTCCTTTTCAATGTACGCATGAAACCGTTTCTTCATGGGATTAAATTGAATTAAATTATTTACACATTTTCCCAAGAGGTACGGGTGCGGAAGGACGAGGGTTAACTTAGGAGCGCACGTTCGTAGAACCATTACAGAGATCCCATCGGGTTCGCTGGACAATGCACGTTTAGCCTCTTGAATTCGGATTTCGGGCAGGGGCCTTAACACCGCGGGATGGTAGGCAGAGCAGCCCCACTGCTCTGGCATCAAAAGTCAGGTTATAGATGTGCTATAATTTTGAAAATACTAGACTGAAGCTTATGAATTTGATATCCATGACGCTGTTGACGCTGTAATGATAACCACTATTGCTAATGCACTTGCAGGTATACACTACTATAGGTATGCACTCGTAAGTAACCTATATGTAATGATTTGGAATGCACCGTCGCCAGTCATGGGTAAATCGGGTAGCGAACGGTCGCATCTCTAATATTACATAACATATAAATTGTGAAGTCTGTATCTAGACTATATTGTGTTTAATCTGTGGTGAATAATACAGACATCTTATATCACTCTCCGAACTTTTATTTGTTCCCTACCGGCCTATGGACCCATGCCTCAACACACTCCAATCACAATATAAATATGTCTTAAGTGCTATATGTTAGCAGTATTTTGTGATTATGATACAAATCGTTCGACGACGGGCTTCGTGGCGTAGTCGGTAGTGTAACCGACTTCCGTGCATGAGGTCGTGGGTTCGATTCCCACTCAGGACAATTATTTGTGTGATGAACACAGATCTTTGTACTGCGTCTGGGTGTTTTCTATCTATTATATGTATGTATTTACAAAAAAAAAAGTAGTATATGTATTATATCCGTAATCTGGTACCCATAGCACAAGCGTTAAGCTTAGTTTGGGACCAGAGTACGTTGTGTGAAAATGTCCGTAAATATTTATTTATTTATTTATTTACTATTAATGTAACCCTTTTTTTTTTTGTTAAGGCGGGAATAATGTTCCTAACCGCACACCCCGTCGTTCGGGGCAACGAACAGGGTAGTGTGGGGCCCTCACCCACTAAAGAAACCCGCCGTGTGCCGTCTCTCCGCCTTTATTGGTGGGCCACCGGAACCATATTACATTCCTTCAGTGGTACTATTAATGCCCCTTAGCAATCTTTCTTAGCAACATTTTCTGTGAAATTGAGATTGATTGTAACGCATTTTTTTAATAAATAAAGTTGACTAGAAGTTAGTATCGTCGGTGTTGTGGCAGTAGCGTTAAGTGCGTGTGTCGGTGTTGCAGCCGCACGCCGGGCTCGCGGCAGCCGTCGCCGTCGGAGGAGGCGCACGGCGGCGCGGCGCGCAACGGCGACGCGGGCGCCTTCCCGCTGCTGCACCACCTGCCGCAGCCGCTGCACCACCTGCCGCACCTGTCGCACCCGCAGGTCACTCTCGCTATATCGCATGATAGATACTTAATCTCGATTTACGCTATCACCATTTCAATGTTAGAAAAAGTTATAGAAAAGTAAAGAAAAAATGAGAATTTTGTGCGTACCATGCGTATACCCAACACCATAGTTTAACTTGCTACTTTTTTATATTTCGCTTCATTATGTAACAGACCCGACGCTGAGCGTATCTTAAATGCGTACAATTTTTGATTCCAAAATACTATTATTCTGAATAACTTTTTTTTATGCTATGTGGGTGGCCAACAAGCCGTCCACCTGACAGTAAGCGGTTACCGTAGCCTGAGACGCTAGCAATACCTAAAGCTTCCGCGTCGCTTTTTTCAAGGAAAGGAATAAGAGGTGGATAGGCAGAGCATAATAAGGGCAGGACAGGAAGATTACTAAGGAGAGGATAGAAAGGATACGACGTTTTGGCTGAGTAACAGCAGCCGTAATTCTGAAGGAACCGTTAAAAGTTTGAAGTTACGATACACGTATGGGCCCATTAGATGCGTAACAATGTATTATGTATAACACCATTCTAGCCTAATTCTATGGTTAACATTGGGTGGCGTTCACAATTGTAGTGGCTTGTGTCTGTCTGCACTTCATTTAATTCTTCATTTAATTGAAGGAATTAAATGTAATCGTAAAACCATCTTCACCCAGTACAGAGTGCTGTTGGTTTAAAGATTTTCTTGTGTAGCATTAGTTGTAAACCAATATTCCTCCCTTTTAGTCTTATTACATCCATGACAACTATAATGTATGTTTTTAATTTCTGTTTCAGCATCATCCAGGGATGTTAGGTGTGGCTCCTTTGCAAGGTTTGCCGCATCCGCAACATCCACAAATTCATCCTGGTTAGTAATATTTTACTTGTCTTTAAAATTTGTAAATATTGATGGCTATGAAACCTAATTTGATCTGTTTATTTCAGGCATGACATTGAACGACTCTATGAATCAACACATTGAACTCGTTTTACAAATGGAACAGCATCCGCAATTCGACAACAGTAGTTTCGCAAGCACACAACAGGTACATCATTTATTCATTTTTAACTCTACTTAAGTACCTACGTTCCAGGACTGTTATTTCAATGGGAAATGACGGGGCTCCTTCGTAATCGTGTGGCTGTTAGCCCGATCGGTTGGGTTATCTTATGTCAGGGCCTACCCTACCAGTCTTTAATCAAGAGCTATCTAATAAAAGTCTCATCAAAATCCGTTAAGTAGTTTTTCCGCGGTGCGGGAACGAATAGACAAAAATTCTAAAAAAATTGTTTTGTGTTTAGACACGCATATATAGCTTATTGCAATATTTTTTCCCTAAATATCTTAAATGTAGGTACAGACACTGGTCTGTTACACCTTAATAATAGTTAGGACTAGAAAACTACCTCGGGTTTCCTACGGTCCATCCATCCATCCATCAGCCTATCAACGTCCACTGCTGGCCTCCCCAAGAAATGGGGGATAGTGCCGTAATCGCCACGCTTGGCAGGCGGGTTGGCGATCGCAGTTGATGTTGTTAATACTCGAGGGAGCGCTGCTGTCCACTCTCGCTGTATTCCCTCAGTCGGCTCTTACGACTCCCGTGGATAGAAAGTTCCTACGGGTGCAATTTAGTAAATAATGAAAAAAACAACTAGCTCTCAACTAATATATTATTTTGATGTGTGTCAATAACGATTGTGGTCATTTAAATTGAAGTAAACCTACAACTCTACAATATCGTCACTTTAATATTATAAAAGTATAATTATAAGAATTTTTGGGCACAAATAAGTAAATTTAGCTTATTTTCCTTTATAAAATATATATTATTTCAAAGATTTATTACTTAGATAAAATGATATTGTATATGAAAAGAGGCAGATATGTTACGAGCGCGCGTTTTGTGAAGACTCGAAAACGTCCTAATTAGGACGTTTTGTCTTTAGTCCGCGTCAAGCAGTCGACGAGTAAACTCATAAGCTGTCATGTGCATTGAGTAACCAAAATAACAAATATGCCATCATGTGTGTTTAAAAAGTGTACAAAATACGATACCAAAGCTAATAAAACATAAAGGGAACTCTATGACATATAAGTACCTATATAGAAAATTATATAACTATTGGCATATTTCAATAAAAATATTTTTGTAATATTTTTATAAATGCCTGCCAATGAGACATTTTTTCACAAGAGCGATAAGGTCGTCTGCACTGTGGACTAGATTATTAGTACAGAGGGGAAACATGGATTAAAGTCACCAAATTACCTCTAGTTTAGTTTTTCATTTATGAATTTTATAATAATTTGTTTATATAACAGATTACTATTTAAAAATAAAATAATAGCAAACATAAAAAAAAAACATAGCATCACGCCTGTATTCCCCGAAGGGGTAGGTAGAGGTGTATTACACACCCACGACTCGCCAGCTATGTTTAAGTCCCACGTAATAGGGGGCGAGCCTATTGACGTCTACCGGGCACATTTCCAAACTTCGGGCTGCTACTGAGAATTTTTCTTATTTTTTTTTTACGAAAAATCTCAATAACACTGGCCGACCATGCAAACATGCTGGTGGTAAATGTTTATTGTAGACGAAAGCCACCACACAGCTAACAGACGAAAGCCACACAGTTTTTTTTTAGTATTCTAAACGTCGGAATAGTACAAAATCCAAAGTAGTTTTATTTCAGAAAGGTAATTTAAGATAATTATGTAATTAATTGCTCATTTCTTGCCGAGTGATCCTGAGGATGCCTCGTGTAAAGGCAAAACACGTGTCGAATTTGTGTTCGGATTTTTGCGGAATATTGCAACGTTGTGGTTCTGAGAGTCCTGCCGTGTCACATGGTCGTATCGCATTGGTGAGATTTTTTTGTCATTATCGTGCATGCTACTCTGCTATTATCACATTCTACTCTATTTGTGAGAGTGCGGGATGTCAATCTAAGGTTATTGTGTGTATCCAAAGATAACCGGGATTGACAGTCAGTGGGTGAGTGGCTATCCTCCTAAACAATTTATTCTATAATAATATTCTTACATTTATTAAACTTAAATAATAATATAAATAATTCCAATATTTGTAACAAATGAAACTTGTTTTAATACTTAATATACTGAATAAAAGCAGGATTCATACAATATATATAACTATTTTATCGTATTTCATTTACTTACCATTTTTACCTACCTCCAAAATAGCCGGCTCTGTTGGCTGGTCTCAAAAAATCATATTCTATGCCTCCAAGACGACAATTGAACTAATACAATTGACAATTGAAAAGATAGAGCTATCTCTTTCCCTTATATCTCTACCTTAATACGCAAACCACGTAACTCCATTTTGACCAACTTTTCAAGAGCAATAAAACTTATTTAAAAAAATAATTTTAATCATTTCGTTTAATAATGAATTTACTTTACTTTTCAATATATGGATACTATTAAAGTACGTAAACAACCAAATAATTAAAAAATATGAACATTTTAGGTACTTTATCTTAAAAAAAAGAGTAACTCCTTTTTACCCAAGTTTTACCCATGAAAAATATGTATAAAAATTGGAGTTACGAGTTCTAGTACCTACTTGATTATAAGTGATAGCCAAAATAACTTAATAAAATAAAAATATTTATTTCTTTTAATTGTTTTTGCACATAGACTGCACTTAAATAAACCAGTCTGCACTTTAATAACATAATATTTTTCGAAATAAAACTACGTTTACGGAATCTATCGCGTTTATTTGATTTTTATGCTATCCCGACGTTTCGAATACTTTACAGCATTCATGATCACGGGTGGACTTAGATGGTAGATGTCCAAAGCTGATATGTTGTTTCAACGGTTTCATCTACCCACAGTAATATGATTTTACAAATTTTTGGTTTACTTATTTCAACCCACATAATATTCGTTTAGAAACACAATTAAAAATATACTCTTAAGTTATGCTTACAATGTATGAGATTTTAAGCTAGAATAATAAAATTAGTATAATACTCCTTTAAGTTTTAAAATGTTGTTTATGTTTAGTGCTTAAAAAATTCTACCACAAACTACCAATTAAAATTTTTAAGTAATCAAAAAATTACCATTAAGAAGACAATATTGATTATTAGTTTCTATTATTAAATATATTGATTTTAATAGAAGCTAAGACTAAAAAGCTACCACCGGATCTGAACGCGGCCTGACTGAGAAAGATCCGGCCAGAAAACTCAGTAGGCAACAACTTGTTTAATCACTACTGTGGGTTTTATCTACACAATAAGTGCTAACTGTGTCTTGCAATCTTGTGGTATGCCTTCTTGTATTATGTTTGGTGAGGCCATCACAGGATTCCAGCTTGATGGTAAGACCCAGCCGTCTTGTCTATTGAAATTGGGATGTTTCTTAATTTCAATAGCCTCACGTATCATTCTAGGACGATATCGATGTTCTTTTGCGAGGATTTGAGGTTTGTCAAACCTGATGTAATGGTGGATGTGGTCCTGTGTGTGCTCACAAATTGCAGACTTTGTATAGCGACGGTGCTTCACATCAGCTATGTGTTCTTTGATCCGAGTTCTTATGGATCTCTTTGTACTGGTGGTAAAAATTGACTAATTCTTTTGAGTGGCTTATAGTAGGTTTTAATTGAAGCTTTCTTGAGGATGTAGCCAATCTTGTCAGTGACTCCCTTAACATAGGGCAGGACTGCAGGGAGGCGCTCAACTGTGGGTGGCTTCACTCGGTTTCTGTGACGGCGGCGTGGAACCTGCAGCTTATTAGCATGTAAAACTTTCTTTACATGTTGCAACTCCCCAGCCAGATGTTCTTCATCACAGATTCCTTGTGCTCTCTGAAACAAAGATTTAGACACGGTAGCTAACTGTGAAGGATGGTGGTGAGACTCTCCATTCAGGTACTTATCAGTATGGGTTTTCTTTTGATACACTGTATGACTCAAAGGTGTTGTTGGAGTTACGGATTACCATAACATCTAAGAAAGCTAAAGAGTTATTTCAAAATATGTGAAATTCGCGTAAATGTTAGAAAGTATTATATTTTTTTTCTTTTATATACCATTATTTTATAACTTTATTAACAGCCTTTTACACAGTTAGTAACCTAATTATAGGATTTTTTGAAAATGGGCTGTTGTAATAATAGTGCAATAACAGCCTTTTACACAGTTAGTAACCTAATTATAGGATTTTTTGAAAATGGGCTGTTGTAATAATAGTGCAATAACCTATGAATAACACAAACCAGTAATTAAATTTAACTTTTAAACATATTACGTTGGGATCAATATAAAAATCATTGAGTATACGGATCAATTAATCCAAATCGTCTTGTCTTAAGCACTATTACTTCGAATGTAATATCAAGAGCGTGCTATAATAAGTAGACGAATTTGTATACATACCAGATGTGCATTCAGTCGGGATGGAAGATAAACCGCTGATATAGAGAGAAGAGTAAATGCAGGAAATAGAGTGAATGGAGCACTGGGACAACTTGCAACCATCACTTCAGACACACAATGCAGTGCTTGTCCCAGAGTTATTATATGGAATCGAGAGTTGGGTATGCAAAAAGGAGCATGAGAGTAAAATCAATGCGGTCGAAATGCGATCTCTGCGGAGAATCTGTGAAGTGAGACTAACTGTTAGCATTCGTAACGACGACGTAAGTGAGTGAGTAGGTATGAAGGAGAGTATTGGTGTAAAAATGCGAAAGGGAATGCTCCGATGGGTCGGATATCTAGAAATAATGCCGAATGAGCGACTGGTTAAGAAGATACAATGCGAAAGTGGAAGGATGTAGGTACTGGGGGAGACCGAAACTCACCTACCTAACCAAACGCTTATGTATTGAAGGAGTCATGAGTCTCTGAACCCGGCGAGCGTGTATAAAGAGAATTATGAACGTTGAGGAAGCGAGAGATATATGCAAGAATAGAGCCTTTTGGCACTCTGTTCTCTCTGCCTACCTCGCAAGGGTGATGGCGTGATGATAAATAAGTAAGATGTCCCCATGAGATGGTTCTTAAAACACACGCACAGTTTCTTTTACTTATTCCTCTGTTGTCTTTTATTTTTAACCTCCGACGCAAAAAGAGGAGTGTGTGGCATCGTAGCTCTCAAATGAATGGACCGATTACAATGCGGTTTTTTACAAGCCAGTTTCCTTGCGGTGGTTCTTAGCTATGTTGGTTAATATTGGTCCAGCAGTGTAAGTGTGTATCAGCTCTTTTCAAAATGATGTAATTTCGTATGATTACTCGATTAAGTGCATCACGCGTACCAGTATAATCGTTAAATGACAATTAATTGATAACTTCGACCTGATGCTGCAACCAGAATGGTCTCCAGAGAACCCAACTCTTCGAAAACTCACAGCAGGCATATCGTATGTCTGGGTTCAATAGGTTAGTTTCACTTAGGTTTCTATATTTATTGTATTGCCCTATAGGTTAGTTCAGTTTAAAAAGCTTAAAATAAAAAGTAGCTAGTTCAGAATCGAAATTGCTGCTTGTCCACAAACATGTACACCAGAGGAGCTCATGAGCGCCTCTGAGAACGCAATCAAGGTGGCAGCGTACTGGACCAATTTGACAAGTGATATGCCGCTGATGCGATAGAAGAAGAATTGATATTTAAAGTTTGTCACATAGCGATACCCCTCGGCGACTTTAAATCACTACAAAAAAATCTAGGTATATTTCGGAATGTTGAAAAGCATATATCGTTAAATTGAGTATATAGTTTATTGTTAAGTTTCATCAGAAAATATAATGTTTATCATGTTGTGCTTGGCTTGTTAAATATTTTTCAATTCACATTGTGATAAACATTTGTTTATTTGGTTTCTAACGACTGATAAAGAACAATTATTTTTTACTTTTTAAGGGTTGTTCAAACTATTAAGTATTTTTTGCGTAGGGGTTTTTAATTAAATTTTAAATTTAATTTTTATGAACCAAGTATAAACTGCATCATCCTGAAGCTACTTTTAAAAGATTTTCATGATTTTGTGTGGTAGATAAGCTTCGTCTTCATGAATATAGGCGAATTGCATATAGTCATAATGGAATCAGAATTGTTCCAGGCATATTTACTGCCAGATTTTTTAAACAGAACAATATCGCCATGTCTTTTAGTTCATTTATTACTAGCTTAAAATAAATTAGGAGTTACGTAGCTAATATTCTCAGATAAGGATAAAATCCATACTTGTAACTCCATTTAAAACTTTGCACCATTTAATAACTATATTATTACTTTAATTATTGAATTCAATATTTTTCGAAACCAATCGACATGCTATCAATATTTAATAAAGACTTCGTATTTTACTGAATACGTAGTATTTTTTGCTTAAAACATAAAAATAGCACACCTGTCTACATACACAACTTCGCGCCATAACATTGCCTTAGTAAAAAACGTTGCCAAGGGAGATACAAGGATTGCTTCTGAAAAAAAATTGATGGTGTTGTTACGAGGTTTGCTTGACTTTAATTTTTAAATTAATTCAAAAAATAACGATGCTTAGAAGGAAAAAATCCAATTTTTTTTACGCAGCTATTTCCATCAAAAAGTCAATTTCGACCTTTAGTGTAGTTACAAGGTTTGCGTATTAAGGTGACGATATGGTTATCCTATCTTTTGTACTGTTCATTAGTGCAACTTGTCAACAGCGTGCGCGATAATAGTGCGCGTAAGTAATAGTAATGCGGGAACAGATTTTAAACGTCAGTTCCTATGAACGTAACATATCTTGTGTAAAATATCATTGCTAAGTTACATGAAATGTGAGAAAAAAATACTAAAGAATTACATGTCATCTGTCTGTGAGTATTCAGAAATAATTGATAGCAAAAAGTTTGCGTCATCCGTCGAACCCATTACCGAATATAAGTATTAACGTCATGTTATTTATTAAATTATTTTTTTCTTCGTGTTATTGATTTATTTGTTGTCATTTTAAATTCCCTGTTTATACAGAAATTATAACCGCATCTATACGTTAGGACTGCGTCACGGAAATTGTGCTAAATAAGGTTGGATTGATTTATCCCAAGCAAAAAGTTACCCATTAGCGGTCGTACCCGTCCCTGGTTTAACAGTAGTACCTGCAGGGAGGCTGCACGTCAGAACCAGTTCGCCTAATTGGCCTAGAATAAGGCCAGGAGGTGTCAGGACCTGAACGCAAAAGAAGATAAGCGAAAGTATAACGCCGCTTCTAGATCTAATAGGAAAATTATTGCCTATATTACATGTGCATACGAATCCACCTGATCCTGATATACATTGACATACGGCATTTTGTTTTGCAATCTCTGTTACTCTCGCAGAGGTTTATACTTGATTAGGATCTTTTACTCCAACGCTTCATTGGTCTTTTGAGCGTAGCGAAACAAATCCTACGATATTGTATCATTGCGTCTATGCCCAATACTGATTATCGTTATACATATAAACAATCTGAGATAGAGTAGAGTATAATAGAGTGAACGGAGCACTGGGACACTGGGTTTCACATCAGCCAGAAGGCACGTGTCGCAATACACAACGCAGTGCTTGTCCCAACGTTATTATATGGAAGCGAGAGTTGGGTATGCAAAAAGGAGCTTGAAAGTAAAATCAAAGCGGTCGAAATGCGATCTCTGTGGAGTGAAGCTGACTGACGGCATTCGTAAAGACGATGTAAGAAAGAGAGTATTAGTGTAAAGATGCGAAAGGGAATGCTCCGATGGTTCGGACATGTGGAAAGAATGCCGGACGAGCGACTGTTAAGAAGATATTCAATGCGAAAGAGGAAGGATTTAGGTACAGGGGGGAGACGGAGACTCACCTACCTAGACCTAATCGGTCATCTATTGAAAAATATGGAGTAAGAAGTCTCCGAAACAGTTGAGTGTGTATGAAGAGAATTATGAATGTTGAGGAAGCGAGAGATGTATGCAAGAATAGAGTCTTTTGGCACTCTATTCTCTGCCTACTCCGCAAGGAAGATGGCGTGACGATATGTAAGTTAGTATAAACAATGTGGTCCAGCCATACTAACGCCTATGGAATGTTCTGGAACAAACTGTTGTGCTTGTAACGCCGTAGTGGTGAAAAGACAAACTAAATTAATGAAAAATTTGCTCTATTACGCTGTAAAACACATTTTACCGCTAGATGAATTTTGATCTAGGGGTGGAGCTCCTCGTACCTCGTCCCCCGAACACCCGCATTTAGCGACGCTTCGTTCTAAAGAGATTTTGCCTTGAAACACCTCCGCTTTTTTCTGTACTCCGTGGGCTTGATACAAAGTCAGCATTCAGGGATCACGTCTGTTCCGTATGTAATCACTACTAACAAACACTGTTCGTAGACCTTCGTTTTTAGACACTGCTGAGTTTTGGAAGAGACTTCCTTCTCTTACCTTCCCGAACGCTGCCCAGCTAAATTCGTCGATTGAACTTTTTGTGGATGTTGTGCCTCGCTAAATTCACCTTTTGTACATCTTTGTCACTATAGCTTATGTACCCAGAATATTTTTCAGGATCCTTCCTCCTCCTGGCTCCTCTGGCTTGCCAGGGGATGCCTTGGCATGCCGAAGCGTTTCGATGATACTTTGCCGTGCCAGCCCTTTAAGTGAGCGCCGACCTTTAGAGCACATTATGGCCACCAGTCGCCGCTACTAAACGTGACCACCAGTGGTTCAGTCAGACCACTCACGCCGCCACCAGTGCAGCGCCGCTTTCAGTGGCTGCCACTTGCGGCAGTTGTTCAAGAGTACTCGACAGAGGCGGATGTGTGTTTGTCAAAAATGGACGCACTCTTGATTTCGTTATTGTTGCTTATTATACTAAGACGTAGGAAACGTCGTAGAATTCAGAATTATCGACGTCCAATTCATCGGCGTTACTGGGTTTATCCTATTTTGACTTCACGCAATAAAAATGGCATGCCGTGTGGGGCCCGCTTTAGAATTGTCCCACCCCTCTCCACCCATGGGAGTCGTAAGAGCCGACTGAGGGAATACCGGGGGAGTGGGCAGCAGCACTCCTTCGAGTAATAACAACATCTACTGCGATCGCCAACCCACCTGCCAAGCGTGGCGATTACGGCACTATCCCCCATTCTTGGAGAGGCCTATGTCCAGCAGTGGACTTTAAAAGGCTGATGGATGGATGGAATAAAAATGGACAGCGCAAATTGCTTTTTTCCGGTCACAATACAACTCTGACCTTAAATCCCAAATAGCCGGCCGCTCTTCGATATCGGAAATAAAAACATCAACATAAAAATGAGGAATCGGATCCGTACACATCGTATACGTGCATTCAGTATACGCTGCTTACAACAAACCTGAAACGCGGGAGCAGGGAGAAGCCGACGACTGTGGCTGTGTGTGCGCGCGAGTCGAACGACAAAACGCGGCCGTAAGTAGCGAGCGCGGTCGACACCCGCAGCTTGTGGCTCGGACGCGGCCACTCAAACGCTCGGTGTGCGCCGATGCTAAACAAAATGTATGGAGAAACGCGTCCGCAACTTGTGGCGGCCACTAGTCGTTCTAGTGTGGTGAAAAAAATGTATTTAGTTCAAACACTCCTATATTGTTTAGTCTATAACAGTATTTTTTTCTCAAATATCTTAAGTGTTCAGACACATCGATTCGATTTCACATTTTTCACTTTGTGTTTAATGTACAGACACAGTTCTGTTACAGCTTTATAATATTTAGGATACAATTTTAAACCACAGTGGACAGAAACACAAAAACACTGTCTGGATTGGTAATATTTTTAATATAATTTTATATAACTAGATAAGTAAAGCTAAAACTACGTTTAAGAAATCGTGTTTACTTGATTTTCTACTATACCGACGTTTCGAATACTTTCTAGCATTCATGATCACGGTTGGACTGGGATGTACGCCTCATTGCTGATATATTGTTATAACGGTTTTTTCTACCAACAATTATATGATTTTAGATTCCGCCAGTAAACATAGCTATATTTCATAATATGTAACATTCGCGTAAATATTATAGCAAATGCTAGTGTTTTTTTTTATAATGCATGATTGGCATTACCAAATGTGGTTTCCTGCACAGTAGCGAGACAAAATTTATACTTACTAGCTTTCGTGTCTACTCCAGAGACAAATTTCACCAAATTTAATTGTGTAATTTTTGCGTGACTCAATAAAACGCAACGTAAACAGACCATTATTTAAAAAATAATGTTAGGTTCTCAGATCAAATAAAAAAGTTAAGATGGAACTTTGCGAACAACGAACGCCTGTTTTATAAACATGCACTACATGGGCCGGTGTTGTCATCATAATTCAAATTACCCCAATATTACAAAAATGTCGTTACAAATTATATTAGTGCGGTAGTGGAAAGGAAATGGTAAGCGTTTCAAAAATAAAATTACTGGGTATTTAATTTTTATGTGCGTTTTTATTTATTTAAAAACCTTTGTGCTGAATTAATTTCTTGTAAGATTTACTTTCAATCAATTTGAAAATTGTTTCTAAATTAGCAATGTGTTTGAACGTAATGCTTAGGTATTTCTTAATAAAGCATCGTATTAAATTCATGTTTAATCTCTAAACTAAGTAATATTTTAAATAAATAATAATTCGAACGACTGCTTCACAAGTGATACTAATCTGGCTGGCTTAGATTTAAATCATCTGGTGCAGAAGGCTCTTCTCCCAGGAAAAATAATAAACAGGAGAATGTCAAATGGGACAACTTATTTTATATTTATTTATGAATTATAAATACTCATAACACTAGGACGTTGCCATAGGTCCACATTGATGGACAAAACAAGTCAGTGCTCGATGAATATGTACCATACATAAGTGTCGAAAATTTTAATGAATAGTAGTTAACCTTTGGATATCCATTAACCTTTGGATATCCGTTTCTTATTACACGACGTAACCCTTTTTTTGTGTAGTAAATACCAATCGTCTATTAAAATAAGCTGAACAAACTACGCTGCAGCTAGTTGGTTGCCACGATGGTTCACAATGGATCACGAATGACTGCAACCCATTTCTCTTTTGTGTTTTGATCTCGATTCGGAAATCTAAAAAAAGTAAAGCGGTAAGTTAGTATACAATTACATAGTCCTTTTTTTAGATTTTTTTTTGTTAGGGGGGAAAAAATGTTCCTAACCGCCCACCCCGTCGTTCGGGGCAACGAACAGGGTAGTGTGGGGCTCTCACCCACTAAATAAACCCGCCGTGTGCCGTCTCTCCGCCTATATTGGCTGGCCACCGGAACCATATTACATTCCTTCAGTGGTATACAATTACTTAGTCCTAGAAATATTTATATTATTTTTAAAAAAACTAGTAACATAACGTTGTGAGTCCCATTACCCAATAATATGGTAAACTATAAAGATTTATAATGACAACACTTGTTATGTTTCAAGCAATAGACTCAATTTTATTTTGATTTATTGAAGATATTGGTTTACAAGTTTACTTACGAGTGAAATGTGATTCCATCCTGTTTATCTCTTGTAGTTTGGATTTTACACCCTTTCACAACACAATTCGGCATTTTTTCTTAGTAAATTATTATATTTTTGATGACGTTTTGACCGACGCACCGCAATAGCTCGACTGACAAGTCGAGGCGTAGTTTCATTGTACGTGTGCGTGTAAATGTGTATGTACACGGCAAGGCGTAGTTTGAACCGGCCTCACTTGTTTGTTAGCAAAGTACCATCTTAACATTTTTATTTGATCTGAGGATAGGTTTAGATACACATATAATAACGTTGGGACAAGCACTGCTTTGTGTATTGTGACACGTGCCTTCTGGCTGAGGTTGATGACTGCCGAGAAGTTGTCCCAATGCTCCGTTTACTCTATTTCCCGCATATACTCTTCTCTCTATATCTTCGGTGTACCTACCATCACGACTGAATCCACATTCAAGAACAAAAAGAAAAAAAACCTCTGTTAGTTATAATACATATTAAAAGTAAAATTGCAAAACGAAAAAAATATGTACTGGTACGATGTGGAGATAGCACCGGCGCCATAGCTCAATTAGAGCAAAAATTTAATAATGTTGCTCGTCAGCTGTCTCGTTGCTTTCACGTGAACTGGTGAAAATTTTGCGCTCTGTATAACAAAAATATAAATAATTATGCTTTATTCATTGATATCTCTCAGGCCCGATATAACTATAAATAAAATAAATTCGTTTGCCTGTGACTGTATCCGCTTATGCCGTCCAAACAACCCGACGGATTTTGAAATAGTTTTCTCTTTGTTTAGAAGGTTTTTTAAGTATAGAAATTCAACAAATTTCATACGTGGGAAGCAAGGGCCGCTCGCTAGATTTTGCTCTAATATCTCATTGATTCAATTACATTAACGATGGTTATAATATAACCTACTTTTTTCATTTATCCATTTTTAGCCCCTTTCGTTACCTTTTTGATTGATAGACCTGCGTGTCTGTGAAATTTAGAAGTTACTAGCCAACATCACCTTTGACGCAAAATGGAGCCTTTTAAAGACTAACAGCCTTTTTCTGGTTGAATATATGGAAGCACCTTCTACAAACCCAAGAGTCGCAATTTGGTATTCTGTTAATTGAATGATGCACGGATGGTGAATTGCTTTAGATATCGACCTTCGGCCCTAGTACTCGGAGTTCTATTCCCATACAGAACAACTCTATACGACCCACAAGCGGTTGTTCTCAGTCTAGGTGTGCTTGTGTCCGTAAAATTGTATATTTGGGATGTCTCCCGGGATGCAATGATTATTCCTTAAAGCGTGGTGGCTTTTGCCAAATAAAATACGTGAATTACATTGACCTGACATAACCTACGGCCATCGTCACCATTACTGTGTGTACCGTACTGGCGATTCTTATTGTGTCCTTTCTCTTTTATAATTGATCCGCCCTCATAGTACCGAATCTAGTAACGATATAGTATTTGTAGAATGTCTTCAGACATACCCTTTATCTATGTATGTAGGTAAATAGAAAATTATGTCAAAGATTACGGGAAACATCTGTTATTGGATTATCAATATGTCTGAGTTTCTTTCAATAATTATGTGCGTTTTATGAAGGATCATCCTAAAGATAAAACGTGGACTTGTAAATCTGTAAGTTTTGTCCTATCCACGAAAATTACATAATTATTTTGGAACCTACATGGTACAATTATTGTAAGCGTTTGTTAGGAGTCGATTCCAAAGATCGGTTGCTTAACATTTGCTAAGTGGGTGTCGCAATGCCGCAAGTAAACAAGTCTTTTGTATGTAAAGCATATAGTTACTGACCGAAATCACTAATGCTAGTAGTTATTGACTTGACCTTAAAATAGGAAAGTATAAGTCACATTTTTTTGAGAAGCTATCTGATTACTTCAAATCTTCAACAAACATAATTCATTGGCTTTTTTGGAGTTTTACGTAATAAAAGGCGAGCGGGCTTAGTTCTATTATATTATACTTGTTGGTGTTAGGGGCCATCCATAAATTACGTCACACGTTAAGGGGGAGGGAGGCGGTCGACGAAGTGTGACATTGAGTGACAAGGGGCGGGGAGAGGTCCCAAATTTTGTGACATGATATTTTTTCAAATTATAATATTTTATATTTAAGTAATCCTACAACATTACATTTAAATTACATACCTACTAAAGAATAACATAAAAATAGTTGCAACTGTCTGCATGACTATAAGGCTTAAATTGTTTTGTAGGCAAATTTGCATTTGCTGTACTATTGTCACGGGCCAACCGCCTTTGATAAATGCCCCCACACTGCGCCTTGCCGTGATTTCTTTGTTTCTATTTATTCGATAATTGACTTTCGCCATGTGAACAACATCGTTTTCTTAGTTCTGCTATTTTGTGATTTTTAACTGATGACACAAAAACACACTTTTAAAATGAACAAATAAAATGATTTAGGTAATATTTACCGTAAATTATATGAAGCATACACTGCAGCTTACGCTGATAAAAAAAATGAAGAAGAGAGAAAGAGAGGAGAAGTTAACACATTATGGAAAAGTTTGAGAAGTAGTAACAATGTTGAAAGTGAAGTGAAATCTAAAATCAAAAAATTGCAAATAAAACTGACAAAAAAAAAAAAGCGAAACATGAATTTTTTGAAGTGAAATTTCTTTAGAATCGTTGTGGTTTGGAACTTGATCAAACGAAAATGCTTTACGATAAAGAAATATACACATAAATGTAAAATATTAACAGTCAGTTGCAAAAAGTCCATTAAAGTTATTTTAACTTTGAAATATTTTTTTGTCACAAAACGTAACAATTCCTTGGTAGGTAGTTGATTTGAAACCTCGGTCTCCGGCTTACGTGATCAATACTTAAACCACGGTGTAGATAATATTAAGTTTTAAAAAGTGATATGCATTCAATAATAAACTAATATCTCTGTTTGCTAGTATTGTCCCATGCCACTTATAACTAATTTAAATATTTTTTTATCTATATTTTAATCGCGCCATCAAATAGTATGAATTTTAATGGAAAAATTAAACTTACTATATTGGATTAATGCATGTAACTGCATTCCGATAGATGGCGTTGGTCGCAAAGACAAATATGATGAGGAGAGAGGAATGGCCGAAAGGTTGGTGCGGTAGCTCAGTGGCTTATAGTACTTCCCCGGATTGTAAGGGACGCGGGTTTGATTCCCGCTCGCACTAAATTCCTCTTTTCCTCATTAACAAAAAATTGGTAATTTAAATAAAGTATTTTTGTCATGTAACCCCGAAGTGAATAGAGAGAGAGATTTTATTAGATTAGATTCACAAGATCTTTTATAGTTGTCCCATGAATTTCTATGGGATAGTTTTATCTTGTCCACTTTTCAAGATCGTCACTGTGTGGTGATTATTTTGAGGAAGACACAAGAAACACGTCTGTTCGCAACCAACGATCCGAAGAAGAGGAAGAAGGAGGGAAGTTTACGTCTGCAATAATCATATGATTTTATGTCCACACTATCATTTTTAAAGATGATAAGTATTTTTTTCTAAGTCTTCGCGATTCCTGAAGTGAAACTTCTTTAAAAATCGTTGTGATTTGAAACTCGATGAAACGAAAATGCAACATGATAAAGACACAAACACATAAATGTATAGGATTAACAGTCAGTTGCAGAAAAGTCCATTAAAATTTGAAGACAACATTATACGTTAATCTACCATTATATCGTTCAAGAAAACAAATTTTAAATGAATTTTAAATTTTAATTCTTCATTATATTTAATGAATGAGATGTCATTTAAAAAGAAATACATTTATCCTAATACTTCTGATACTCTATATGCAGCTCAATCTCTCGTAGGCGACTTTTCAGAAGTTTCACTTCTGCCGTGTGTGAATTGCACACATGGAATTATTTTCTGTTTTGTAAATTTTCATACCTATGTCTGATTAGATGTTGATTTTATTGATAAAAAATTTAATGGAAATAACACTTATAATAAATTTTATTGAAAAGAATTAAAATTTCTAAATGTAAAATCGCAAAATGTGACATCACACAGGTGGGGGGGTCTCACAAATGTGACCAACTGTGACAAGGACGGGGGAGGGGTCAAAAAAAATCGTGAAATTCGTTGAGAATAACCTTCAAAACCTTGTGATTATGCATGTTAATGTTAAATATGCAGCATAAGCATATTGAAACAGCTTATAATATCTATATTATTATTACGACCTAATAAGAAATATCCTGTTTCAGACGTCTTTGCTACTTAGCTCCCAAATGCCAAATCTATTATTTTTTGAACCGTTTTTCTGTCGCGCTATTGGGCACAGGTCTCCTCAAAGTGAACAGGATTTGGCCATAGTCCACCACGCTGGCTCAGTGCGAGTAGGCAGACTTCAGAAGCCGCCGAGAAAATCTCTCAGGCATGCAGGTTTCCTCACGATGTTTTTCTTCACCGAGCAGTGATAAATTGTAAGCAAATACAGAAAAATTTCGAAAAGTCAGGTGTGCGAGGTCTGAGCCTTGGACGGGGATCGAACTCGGTACCATTGTCCTTGCACAGTCCTTGGTTTTTACCGCTAGGCTATCTATAATCGCTGTGTCCATCCAATTTATTTGATTTCAATTAATTTTTATAATGTATGACGTCTATAGCCGCGTCGGCCCGGCTTTAGAATTGTCCCACCCCTCTCCACCCATGGGAGTCGTAAGAGCAGCAGCACTCCCTCGAGTAGGTATTAACAACATCCACTGCGATCGTCAACCCGCCTGCCAAGCGTGGCGATTACGGCACTATACCCCCAAATTTGGGGAGGTCTATGTCCAGCAGTGGATGTCGAAAGGCTGATGGATGGATGGCTTCTATAATTACTAAAATATTTACACATTAGTTATTTATTTAACGTAAAACCGGTATTAAATAATTGTATTATCTCACAGATGTGTATTATTCACCAAGAATAAATATAAATAAATAAATAAATATTCACGGACATTTTCACGCAACGTAGAGGACGGTCCCAAACTAAGCTTAAAGCTTGTGCTATGGGTTCCAGACTACGGATATAATACATAATATATACTACTTTTTTTTTGTAAATACATACATACGAGTATAATAGATAAAAAACACCCAGATGCAGTACAATTATCTGTGTTCATCACACAAATAATTGTCCTGAGTGGGAATTGAACCCACGACCTCGCGTACGGAAGTCGGTTACACTAACGACCACGCCACGAGGCCCGTCAGAATAAATTGAATATAGTGTCAGTAACTTTTTTCTAGACAATTCCATCAAGAAACTGAGCTCATGTATTCTAAAATTCTATTTAAAACATGTAAGAATTTTCTAATACTCATAATAAGTTAATTAGCATGCAATACAGTACGACCAAAACAAAATATTTATGCCATATGAAAGTAAATTTGCGGTTTTACTTTCATTATTGTGTATTAGGCAGTCAAATATTTTTAGAATTATTTTTAAACTATATAAATTGCTCTGAGATGAAAGTAATATATTCGTTACGTGAGTAAAATGAGGTAAAAATCAAATATAACTTTTATAAAATAGCTAAAGAATATAAATTAATACACGTGAGACTCGCGTTGGATTTCGGGTTTACGGATTTCGTCGAATTATTACAATAAAACAAGAGAAGCATTGAACTCTCCCATATAAAAGCATTTCGCGAATTCTCTTCTGCATAAAACTCCAAACAATAACGTTTCATGTATTATAGCAACGTTCAAGAAGACTTATTTTTTACCTTTACGATTTTTACGATACGATTTGGAAACAAAAGTTCATGAATGAATCTATAGGTACATAAATGTATATCTTTCAAGGAGATTTCTAATGTTGAGCATTGACCACTTTTGGCTGGGGATGGGGCAACGCGAGCGATGCACGCTATTACAATTTACGTAGAGGTAACTACTAATGCGTTTTTAAGTCACACACGATCTAATAATTAAACACTACTTTAAACTATATGCACACAATCTCGATTATACAGAGACATCTATCGTTTACGCTTTAATATCGTAAACAATCTAGAGCTAATCCTATTCGTGTATAAAACATAATTATAACTTCGTGGTAAAACATAGTTTAGGTAGAACTTCGTGTTTTATATATTGTTGTGCGAAAATGGGAAATTGAAAATAACATTCATGAGCAGGATTTACACTTTCATCACATGGAAAACCGTCCATGATGCTTTGCCAATACAGCCACCGTGACAGTTGCTCGGAATTGCGAATTACGATAGTTAACACTTTCCTTCTTTAAATCTCGGATGAGTCTTGAGAGAGATCTTTTAGTTTTATTTCAACTACTTATATACCCTTTTTCCGGGAACTTTACGCTTCCTCATGTATTTTTTTTGCTTGAAAAATTAGTCGAGGGCGTTTACCTTAGAAGGATTGAAATCAAGTACTTTTTACTTAGTACTCGTACCCGAGGAATACATTACAATAATACAGTCGTATAAAGCGGCCTTAGTAAGTAATTCAAAGTAGGTATATCGGTAACGCGTTCCGTGGTGCACAGTACGGCGGCGCAGTGGGTGCAGCGAGCGGCGGCGTGGGCGCGGTGGGCGGCGTGGCGGCAGCGGGCGGCGCTGGGCTCGTCAACGGCGCCGCCGTGGGGCCGCCTGCGCCCGACTCCGCGCAGCACCACCAGCCCTTCGACGTCCAGGTTAGTGCTGCGCTTTCACACACACAACCCTCATCCATGGACCGTCATCGCCATGTATGTTAACATTTTGTCTGAACCTATATAATATGATCAAAATAGATAGTGCTTTTCTAAAAATACCGTGGGGCACAGCTAGTCTTAGAATACTGTCATGTCTAGGTTTCAGAGCTCACATAGCAGGGCACTCCGCTGATAAGTAACATTGATAGGTAGGGCTGCGTATCAAGTGGCAGTATTCACTTGTTATCTTGTACCACTGTTTCCAGTGTGGCTAGTCATGAAGCACCTCAGTGTGGTTTGGTTGTAGCGGGAGATAGCCGTTCATGTTTTCACATATTCGCAAAATGAAATAGTGAGCAGAGCAGCTTGACACTTAGTTTTGTTGAGTCCTAAGCGTCGGTTACAACTTACCTTCAGATGGACCGTAGCTGGTCACGATAAGCAATATAAAGAACAAAAAAAAATTACGTTTAAAATATATTCAAAAATAACAAAATATAAAGGTTATTCATTTTCCTACACTTAAGAATTTAATTATCCATGCAAATTTTAAAATATTCGTCGATAATTATTCATGTCCAAGGTCAATAAGCAGATTAACCTGTTTTTTCTTTATTATCAATTTTATTGAAATAAATAGTAACTTTCTGTTTTTATACTCTATGGTTGTCGAAGATCAGGATTTTTATGTGGGTGATGAGGTGCTAATGTCACTTATACATCTTATGTAATTATAACAAAAATACACCCAAATTGAATTATTGTAACACACATAAACTAAATGGAATTGGTAGTACTTCTACCCGTATTATGAAGATTTAAAATAATCTTAGAGGAAGAGGTATCTTTCTTCTACTGAGTGCTAAGTCTCCTCTCTCGAAGCGTATTTAATTCACTCAGAGTTAGTTATATGTAGGTATATTAACTCTTGAGTACTTTAATATTTTTACCTGAGCGTGAGCGTTATGAGCCTCAGGTGGAGCACACTGACAGTGACCATCGGCCTAAGTTGACAAAATCGAATTAATTTTTTAATTTCCAATGCCATGTGGGTTTGTTGGTATTGGTTTGGTGAGCCAAAGTGTATGGTAAGATTATTGAAAGGAGAATGAAGATGGTGTCTGATGAATTTTTGTGTGAGGCACAAGGAGGTTTCAGGTGTGGAAGGGAATGCATGGATCTAGTGTTTTCTCTGCGCAACATTGTGGAGAAGCATCTGGCTGTAGGCCAGAGGGTTTTCTGCAGTTTTGTAGATTTGGAGAAAGCATTTGACACTATTGTACAAAAGGAACTTTGTGACATTTTGCCAGAGTATGGTATTAAGGGTAGACTGCTACAAGCGGTGCAGTCCAACTACATGGACTGCAGAGCTTGTGTGCGGCTGGATGATGGAATGTCACCCTGGTTTGACGTCAATATCGGCGTTAAACAGGGTTGCGTTCTGTCAACCAGACTGTTTATCATATATCTGGATAAATGTCTACAAAGATTGAATGAAATGAATGTGGGAGTTCAGATGGCCGACTCAGTGGTTAACTCTCTGTTATATGCAGATGATGCGGTCCTATTAGCGCAGTCCGCGACTAACCTGCAAACCCTAGTCGACGTAATGGCAGAAGATTGTAAGAAAAGGGGCCTACGTGTGAATGTGAGCAAAACCAAAGTAATGGTTTTTGAAAGAGAAGAAGCCAGAACAAATGTTAGAGTAGCAATAGGAAATGGTGTGCTAGAACAAGTGGATGAGTTTGTATATCTTGGATGTGGATTCAGTCGGGATGGAAGGTACACCACTGATGTAGAAAGAAGTGTGAATGCGGGAAATAGAGTGAACGGAGCATTGGGACAACTTCTCGGCAGCCACCACCTCAACCAGAAGGCACGTGTCGCAATACACAACGCAGTGCTTGTTCCAACGTTATTATATGGAAGCGAGATTTGGGTATGTAAAAAGGAGCACGTAAGAGAGCGAGTAGGTATGAAAGAGAGTATTGGTGTAAAGATGCGAAAGGGAATGGTTCGATGGTTCGGACATGTGGAAAGAATGCCGGACGAGCGACTGGCTAAGATGATATACAATGCGAAAGTGGAAGGATGTAGGTACAGGGGGCGCCCGAGACTTAACTACCTAGACCAAATTGGTCATGTATTGAAGGAAGGTGGAGTCAGGAGTCTCGGAAACTGGCTAGCGTATATGAAGAGAGTTATGAATGTTGAGGAAGCGAGAGATGTATGCAAGAATAGAGCCTCTTGGCACTCTGTTCTCCTACCCCGCAAGGGAAATAGCTCGATGATAAGTTAGTGGTTCGGTGAGCCGTTCTCCGCAACTCCACGTCTAAGCGTGTGTTTTACGTGTGGGTGGGTGTTAATCTCACTCAATCCGCCCCAGCTCTCGGAAGAACGCCAGCAGCCCCTTAGTGTTTCTGGTGATCTCCCAGAGAGAACTTGTCTCATTTAACTTTTGGTGGCATTTGTGTATACCTATGTGGGGTAGTCTACTGTGGCATTGGAAATAAAAAAAAATAGGTTTGCTTTGCTTTGATTTTTTCCTGAAAAGCCAAAATAGATTTGTGCTACCATCTATGTTAAGATCATGTAAATAACTTTGAGCCATTCTAGTTCTGTAAATTAACATATCTATTTTGCAAAAACGCATATATGTAACTTAAAACTGCAGTTGGCCACTCTGGTTCATTTGTGCTGACACAAACCTTTACCTACAAAAACATTAATTACACAATATTTACTACATCATCCATCCATCCATCCATCCATCCATCCATTAACCTTTTATCGTCCACTGCTGGACATAGGCCTCCCCAAAAGAACGCCACAGCGAACGTTCCTGTGCCGCCTGCATCCAACGAATGCCTGCGACTTCGACCAGGTCATCGTTCCATCTGTCGGGAGGCCGTCTTACGCTACGCCGTCCGATACGCATTCGCCACTAGAGTTTCTTCCCCAACGGTTGTCGGTTCGTCGAGCGATGTGGCGTGCCCATTGCCTCTTCAGCATGCTGACCGGTAGGCTATGTCGGTTACTCCCGTTCTCCTACAGATTCCCGTATTATAGTTCTTATCACGTAGTGAGATCCCAAGTATAACCCGCTCCATGGCACGCTGAGCGACTTTGAGCCTTGATATAAGGCCAACATTCAGAGACCACGCCTCTGTTCCTTAAGTCATCACTGGTAACACACACTGGTCGTGATATGTAGCTTAAAGCAGCAAAACTGCAGTTAGGCCACTCTGGTTCATTTGTGCTGACACAAACCTTTACCTACAAAAACACACTGGTCGTGATATGTAACTTAAAACAGCAAAACTGCAGTTAGGCCACTCTGGTTCATTTGTGCTGACACAAACCTTTACCTACAAAAACATTAATTACACAATATTTACTACATCATCCATCCATCCATCAACCTTTTATCGTCCACTGCTGGACATAGGCCTCCCCAAAAGAACGCCACAGCGAACGTTCCTGTGCCGCCTGCATCCAACGAATGCCTGCGACTTCGACCAGGTCATCGGTCCACCTGGCGGGGGGCCGTCTTACGCTACGTCGTCCGATACGCAGTCGCCACTAGAATTTCTTCCCTAACGGTTGTCGGTTCGTCGAGCGATGTGGCCTGCCCATTGCCTCTTCAGCATGCTGACCGGTAGGCTATGTCGGTTACTCCCGTTCTCCTACAGATTCCCGTATTACAGTTCTTATCACGTAGAGAGATCCCAAGTATAGCCCGCTCCATGGCACGCTGAGCGACTTTGAGCCTTGATATAAGGCCAACATTCAGAGACCACGCCTCTGCTCCGTAAGTCATCACTGGTAACACACACTGGTCGTGATTGACCTCTTTCACGAAGTTGTGTCTACCTAACTGGTCTTTGTCCCAGGTAGACATAGTGGACCCGCCGAAGGAATGTAACATGGTTCCAGTGGCCCGCCAATAAAGGCGGAGAGACGGCACACGGCGGGTTTCTTTAGTTGGTGAGGGCCCCACACTACCCTATTCGTTGCCCCGAACGATGGGATGGGGTGTGCTGTTAGGAACATTTAAAAAAGGTAGACATAGTCGTCGACAACTTTCACCAGCACCGGCCAAGTTTCGATCGAATCGAAGGCTTTCTCATAGTCCACAAACACCAGGCACAGAGGTCGATTATACTCCTCGGTATTCTGTATAATCTGGCGCAGCGTATGTATGTGGTCTATGGTACTATAGCCTTTTCGGAGACCGGCTTGTTCGAGAGGCTGGAAGTCGTTGAGCCTGCGCGTGAGTCGATTTGTAATGACCCTCGAGAACAACTTATAGATGTGGTTCAAGAGCGAGATGGGTCTATAATTCTTTAAGAGAGTTCTGTCACCTTTCTTGAAGAACAGCACCACCACGCTCCTGGACGACGACTCTGGAACGTCGCCCCGGAAAACGACAGAAATGAATAGTCTCTGGAGGGCTTTGAGGACCGGCTTTCCGGCCTGCCTTCAGAAGCTCTATAGTAAGTCCGTCGTCACCCGGTGTCTTTCCGTCCTTTTGCTGTTTAAGAGCCATTCTGATCTCGTACAGGCTGACGTCCGGGATATCTTCGGTATAGTGCCGAGTTAGCTTGGATCTGGGCTCGTGGACCAAGTTGACAACAGGGTTCTGGGATTTATATAACTGTCCATAGAACTTATGGACCTCTCTTTATATGTCATTTTTGGATGAAACTACGGTGCTATCATTGGTCTTCAGCTTGGTCAGCTGGCTTGTCCCAACAGACAGATCTCTTGCGAACACTTTGGAACCTTGGTTCCGCTCTATAGCCGATTTAATACGCAGGGTATTAAATCGGCGAATGTCTTTTCGTATAGACTTGGAGATCTGCCTGTCGCCTGTGATTGGACCAATCTGCCGAAGACTGCACCGTCATTTCAGCTTAAGAGTTTGGTCCGAAAGCTTTTGAGTCCTATTAACGCGACTGGTCTTAAAGAAGCCGGAGCGTAAACTTCATCAAGCGCGACCTTACTAATATTTACTTCATAAACACATAATAATAAATAAATATACGACTAGACGTGTATATACACAAAACATGAGGCTAGGGGAAATTATCTTAATGTAATTAATTTTAATATTTCTGAACGGTTTCTCATCTTATCTACAGGATAAAATACTTGCATTACTGTAAGCAATAATGTGTAACCTTTATGAGAGAGCCCTGTTTAAACACAAGTTAAATTTTGTCGTGGGTACCAGATTTCAACTTCTATGTGTTTACATCACTATGTTAATTGCAATACTCCATATTTTGTATATCTACTAACCTTTCTGAGAACTAAAGGTATATTTATTTTATTACAAAAAAAATATTTCTTCGTCTGCTAGTTTGACTACTGAGATAACCGATTGTATAATCTAGTGTAGTGAGTGACCTTTGAACGCAAAACACAAACTTCACTATTTATAATCTTGATCACCTTGATTTAACATGATATTATTATGTCTTCTAATTTAATATACTAAAATGATAAGCCGTTTAACTTGTGTAGGGTGGTATCTTTTTTATTATCATAGAGTGCCTGAATCTATCTATTGTGACTCTCTTCAAAACAACCCAAGTGTCCCGCCCTCTATTCGTATTGATGCTATTGACTAATAAAGATACCTTTAAGATTTTTGAATAACATTACACAGTATTATAAATAAAAAAATATTTAAAACTGCCTACCTCTTGAAGTTAGCCCAGTCCCTTTTTTTTATTTTTTATTTTTTTATTTTAGGTGGGCAAAAATGTCCTACCGCACACCCCGCTGCCCGGGGAGACAACGGTGTAGTGTGGGGCTCTCACCCACTAAAAACCCACCGTGCGCCGTCAATTTTTTTTTTTTAAAGACCGCACCCTGTCCTCAGGAATGATCCTTGTATCGCGGGGGACTTTACAAACATACAAATTCTCAGACACATTGACCTTTGAGAATTTGTCATGTAGAAGTATAAGTTTTAATTAAATTAAAGGATCCATTTTTATTGCTATGGAAACAGTCGTGCCGGCACCTTGGTGGTAAGTGGTAACCGGCGCTGTTTTTTTAAGATCTGTTTCTAGACTAAGTTGAAAACGAGCTTTGTGTATTTTAACATAAAAAAGTCTATTGCGTTTTTCATCGTACATTGACTCGTAATATATAACTGTTAAGTCGTCAGTGAGCTCCGTATATTTAAAGTTCTGTCTGAATTTAATTATAACATGACGTCGCTAACATAGGTAGGTACAGGATGATGATAAAATGGAAATAACTTAAAATTAACATATAAAATATTAATCACAGCAATGAGCGAAGGCACCGGTGCGTTACTTATTGAGGTAATAAGTATAATCTACTTTGCAAATAAAAATATCTTGGTAATTTTCATTCTATATACTTAAGACAGGCATAGATTTACTGAAAAACATGCTAACTCTCGACACTTGATTTAATTCCGTCCTTTTAAGACTGATGTTATAATAATTTTGTTTAATTATGATGCATCCAACAGCTTTTCGGAATGAATATACTATCTTTAAATTGAATCTGTCTTTGGAAATCGTAATCTTTTCAAAAATGATAGTTTGGGCGTATCAATATTCAATTCAATTTCAATAAAAAAAAAACCTTCCTACAAATTTTATTGCGGGATTTAAAACGTGTTGATTATACAAAAATACAAACAAGTGGCAGTGCTACTTGGTGATATTAATTAACGTCAGTATTTTAGACATTTTGACTGGTGATGCATGGTGCAGTGTCAAAGAATATTTAGTAACCAAAATCTCACTGAGATGTTTTACGCATTAAGGTGGATGGAAACAGAGCGGTTGGTAGGCGAAAGAAAGAAGATGGGCGGATTGTGTGTATGAGGAAATGAGAAAGTTTCGAGTGCAGAGACAACAAGTAGTAATATAGAGGGAAGGAGGGAAACATGTGGCTAAATAACCCCACATGAAGTAGGACAGGAAAAAGATTTAAGTCATATAATTGGGTATATATATTCT
Organism: Leucoma salicis; assembly: GCA_948253155.1. Taxonomy (NCBI): domain Eukaryota; kingdom Metazoa; phylum Arthropoda; class Insecta; order Lepidoptera; family Erebidae; genus Leucoma; species Leucoma salicis. The sequence continues at coordinate 8,320,563 of OX411805.1, read as the reverse complement.
GGTTTTACTATATAAATATTTTTTTTTGCTAAACCGATCTGTGGAGATGGAGGCCAATCTTACAATAAAAAAATTAATTGTTATATTATATGGATGGATATTTTAATACCTTTATTAAATTCATACGTGAGAAATGCTCAGTATTCTCATGTTTACATGTGTTACATCTTATTTTGTTATTTTCGCTATTATGATAATAACTCCTAAATAACAAAATACAAAAAAAAATTCTACTATACTACGCGCAAAGAAGTGCGGCCCACCTGATATAAGCGGTTATAGATTGCCAACCTTGTATAGACGCTAGCAACAGCAGAGCCATCACTCGCGCGTCGTCAAGTCATTACTCTTACTAATAGGAAGGATAATAAGAGGAGGATGGAAGATAAGGACGGGTTTTGGCCTCCATTGCTCTCACAAACATACCATACTAAACACAACAGTAGTAGTAGCTACTTTGTTTCACGGTGATCCTTGTGATAGGGTGGTACACCCCCGATAGAGCTAGCCCTTTCATGATGGGACAAGCAAGGCTCAACCCTTAGAATACAGATTCGCCGATGTCAAGCCAATATAATAAATACCAAAAACGCGAGTATAAAGCCTCCTATCACCTACGTTTAAATTTTACCCATCGTATCGTAATATATATAAAAATATCTAAATAAATTATAAGTTTAATACTCATAAATAAATATGTATATGATAAAATATTTCCCCTATGTCCGTATGTGTTTTTCTTTACTAAAGATTTTGTTATGATTGTGTTTTTTCTTAATAGTCGATAGTTATTGCACGCCTCATAAGCGAAGCGTTGAGGTGGGTACTATTTTCGTTTTACACAGAACAACTGATTTTTCAAACATAAAATGTCTCTATTTATCATATATTGCACTTGTAAAACAATATATAGGTACACACATATCAAGCAAAAACACTATTTTTGATATTTTTATGCCATTTTTGTTATTTAAACTAGTTAAAAAACTGTTTAAAAAAGTTATGTCTTGGACGTCCGTTTGTTGTAGGTAATGTATGTTAACATGATAACAACCGAAATACTTTACTAATAGTCTTTTTTTTTCTTTTTAACTTGAGTACAACTACGAGAAGAGCCCTATTACTTTTCACGGTCTGATTCGATGTGGGGTTTAATTGTTATTAAATAAACAAAAAAATAGTGAATATTTCCGCTCGACTCGATGGCACAGTGCTACACTAAAACCAGCGCTTATAGCATTATACCTTATTTCGTAGAACTACTTCTATAGACCAATATATTAGTACTTCTTAAAATTAGCGCTAGATGGCGTATAAGACATGAAACCCACATTAGTACTTTTTGAAATTAGCGCTATCTATGTGATTTATTGAAAACTACTTAGTAAGACCAATTTATTAATAGTTACTTATCAAATAAGAAATTTTATTGTGAAAAATGAAGATTATGTGGCGTGCAGTTTTGGATTTTCCAAAGTATTGAAATCGAAAATAACAGTCATGAGCAGGATTTGAACCTGCATCTCCTGGAATTTCCTACCAAATAAATACATGGGCCATTTGAATCTAATTTCATAATTATCAGCCAGAAGACTGCGGAATCTAATTTATTGTAGGGGAAAATGTACATTAGAAAAGACAATTATAGATCAATATATAAAAATAGTTGCCCCATTACTCATAAACGCTTCATAAATTATTTTAAAAATGCGTATAACTTATCGCTGACGATACGTATTGCCCGCGAAATAAGCGATCGGTTTTGCTGACACTACTTAACATTTTTAGCCAGCTGCTGTCAAACGGTTCGAGAGCAACAGATAAATACAAGTTGCTGCACTCTTTCTCTCACGTATCTTTTTGTTAATACTAAAAACGCTATAAATTAATGTCCGTTGTTTTTTTTCTTGAAATTCACTAGCAAGCTAAATCGTTACAGCTATTCTACCAAAATAAAACGAATGGCCCGGCCATTTGTCGGAGAATAATATAGAAAAAAAAAATTAAGGTTTTATTTGTAATGACTAAATAAGAGCTTTTTACTCATTGCATATGAAAGTATACGTTTCAAACTAAATTCTCATTTTATTTATAGTTGTGCAAAATATGGATTCACAGAATTTTCTAATTCAAACAGTTTCATCATCTCGTCACATAAACAATACATGTGATGTAGTTAATATACGGTTTTAATTTGATGTTAATGTTCTGAATACTGATTATCTTGTGTAGTCTAAGGTTTATGATTACCCTGCCCAGTGATATTTTCACATCTATATATAATAAATATCAGTGACGTGTATAGAACAAATCATATTTAACGGAGTAAGCAGTAATAGGACCTCATCATTTTGTGAGGTCAGCTCATGTTGCAGCAACATAGATTATTGACGTGATAAAAAAAAACAGCATAACTCTATCTATAGTTACAAGTGAAAACATTGTAAACAAACCATCACTCAACATAAATCGTCGATTTCATACTTATTTCGTTTTCACTAAATTAAATTATGATGTCGGTATCTTCGAAAATACTGTTGCCTTCATATTATACTCATTTGAAACTAGAACATGTAATAAATATCGAATTTATAAAATTTGTATTCGTTTAACGTTTTTTTTTCTTATAAAGATATAGTGAAGTGCTGATGAGTACGATATTGAATGAATGAAAAACAGATTCAAAATAGTGCAAAGGCAAAGGGATTATGCCATTATGCCAATTGCATTTTCGGTTAGTTTAGAAAAATTAAGAATATCGATTTAATTTTTAGTTCTTATCCATTTTTGATGTAGGTAGCTAACAAAAATATTCCATACTCACAAATTTTATATCGAAATAAAAGAGGTGGTGTTATGGGACACCAGGTAGGAACGAAGTTCCTTCGGAAAAAAATATTTATATGTATATATTTTTTTGATTTCTTTTTTAATTTTGCTGATTGCTTTTTATTTAAGTACATAAAATTATTTAGGAAATTTGTCTTTTAGAAAATAAAAAATAACGTAAAATAAAATAAATCAAACAAAGAAAAATAGTAATTCAAATTATTAAGTAAAATAAAAAAAAAACATCTCTTTATTTTTTTTGTCAATATAAAATCACATTACAAATTTAAAAAGAAGCTTATTAATAATAGGTCATTTTTATTAATCAATTCTCATCATTAAATTCTATTGCTGAAACTATTGGCTTGTGACTATATATTTATCGACTATAGCACTTCCGTTATATGTTTTTATTACGGTTTTATTCTCACATTTTTTGACCACTAAATCTCGCAATAACGAGATAGTGGTCCGTGTCGACAGTGGGACCCCTGTAGGCTCTTGTATCCAGAATTTTACTTCGGAGGCGACTGTCTACCAGAATTAAATCTATCATACTTCTCTGTTAATTCCTTCTCCATGTATACATATGGATGTCCTTATGTTGAAAAAATGTGTTTGACACAATAAGGTTTCTCTCCATACATACATCCGCAATGAGCCTACCTGCATCATTCACTCTCTTATCGCCAAATGAACCAAGCACGTCCTCGAAGTCTGGACGCTTGATCCCAACCCATCCATTCAAGTCTCCGCATACGATCACGCGTTCACTAGCTTCTGCCAAATCTAGAACTTCCCTAACATTATCCCAGAACTTCTCTAGATCCGATGCCACCGAAGAGCCTACGGGAGCATAAGCTGCGACCATGAAGACCCTGGTGACACCTAGTTTTATTCGGACCCATAGAAGTCTGGGATCAAACATTCCGTAGTCTTTCACACCTGAGGCAAAGCAAGCGGACAGCAACACCCCCACTCCCATGCTGGCCCGATCGCTCTGCGGTACACCAGACCACAGAGTTAACCCGCCACCAGGAAGATCACAGGCGTCCCTACCCTTTCGCTTGGTCTCTGTTACACAGAGCACATCAAGCTGTCTGTCCGACATGACGGTTACCAGCTCGTGTAACTTATCTTCCACACCACCTCTTACATTCCACGTGCCTACTCGACACTGCTCCCCTCGACTCGCCAAACTGGGCCATTACAAACGGACAATTCAATTTTATGATTGTATTGATTATGAGCTATAAAACAAAAAAAAAATATAACAAAAACTTACTAAAAACTGTTTTAGCTTGACATACGCGTATTATATTCTAATGCTGTGATTTTTTTCTCAAATAACTTAAAATGCTACGCAGGTGTTTTTAATAAATAAACTGAGGAAGCTACTACCTTATACACTAAATAAAGTTTCGAGACCCGTGATACAAAAACAACTGATTTGTCACTCCCAAGTGTTGCAACTGTCGTATGTTCATGTCGGAAACGTTTTATCTGTTCTCCGAGGCACGAATATGTAAACAGTTGTCACATTACTACAGGCGGATCATGCACAGTATTGCCTAATCGCGCGGACCGACCATATCCGCGTATTTATAAACCATTAAGTAAGTAGTGCAATTCATCACGCATTATGTATGTCTTCTGAAGTTCGTAGAATATGCTAGAGCCCCAAATTTTGACAATTGTATCATAATTTATAGTAAAAACTATTTACAGGTATTTATCATATTTTAAGGTCGTTATTATGTTGTTAAGACAAGATTATCGCTATGATAATAAAATAACTAATAGTACTAACGTACAGAAATCTCACTCTTGAACAAAAGTCAAGAAGTTTAGGTATAAAAATTTGCCTAGTATTGCGACCGTTACCTACTTGCTCGCGAAATTGAAACTTATAGTGTAACAAGAGCGTTCATATTTCGTTAGGCACCGCTGACTCGAAACCGGTTTGGCAGCAAGAGCACAGAATTCTCACTCGGCGATATGTATTTTCTATTTTTCAAGACACCCTGCACTGAGGAATAATCCTTGTATCTTGGAGAATTAACAAACATACAACAACATAACATTAACAAAGTATATTCGGAACAACTATTTGTGGATCACAGAAAGAGTTGTCCTGTGTGGGAATCGAACCCAGACCACTCGGGCGGAAGGTCGGTATCTAAAGCACTGCGCTATCTGTGCAGTCAAGTAGATAAATTCTAGAATAAATCAATAAAGATAAGTAATAAACTACCTTTACTGTATTAATATAATAAACTACCTTTACGTAAAACTCGTAAGTCATGTGAGTAGTTATATTACAATAAGGCCAAATGTCAACCTACAGATACACGCCTTTTTCTTTATATTAAGAAAAAAATATAGACGTCGCGGGATGGCTACCAGATGTGAAAACGTCGAAATTATTTTGTTGAAATAATGAGTCAAATTTTTTTTTTATTGCATTTAGTGGCAGACGGGCCACTGTCCATCTGATGGTATATGGTAACCGTCGCCCATGGACTCGACTATACCGAGAGTATTGTCAAGCCGCTGCTCACCAATTCATTTCATAGATGAAATGAAATATAAACGGCTATCTCCTGCTACAGCCAAAACGCAACAATGTGCTTCATGGCCGGTCACACGGGAGATGGTGGTACCAACCCGCTCGGGCAGGATACCAAGTGAGTACTTCCACTTGGTACCCAGCCCTACCACCAGTCGTGCAATGGATGATAATTGCTTACTTCCCTTAGTCGCCTCATACGACACTCGTGGGAAAGAATGGGATGGTGACACTTGTATTCTTAATCCGTCACCACACGGACTAACTACAATGAGTGCTTGTATAAAATTATGACATTAATGTATAGTGCTAAGCATTTCAAATGCTAAAAATATATATAAAAATTATGACATGTATAAAATAACAGAAATAGACATGAATCATCATCATCAGGCCCTGGATATCATATAGGACCGAAGTTCTTGTCGAAACGAATCAATCGATTCCAAAGTTGATGGGATTGCGGCGTTTTATAGCATAGTGCCCATAGCTCTTCAGCTCCATGGTCAGACCCTGAATATGGTCCAGGAATATAATACTATTCAAGATAACTCAAACTATCCGAAGTTCTTGTCGAAACGAATCGAAAGATTCCAAACTCGATGGGGTTGCGTTGTTTCATTACAGAGTTACTGTGGCCACCTTCCAGCTCCATCATCAGACCCTGGATATCATCTAGGACTGGGGTACTAGTCAAGACAATTCAAGCGAGCCCTAACTCAATCAAAGTTGCGCCGTTTAATTACATAGTTCTCATGGCCACCTTCCAGCTCTATCATCAGACCCTGGATACCTACTAAAGACAAAGTACTCATCAAGACGAATCAAACGCGTCCAAACTCGATGGGGTTGCGCCGTTTTATTATAGAGTTACTGTAACCACCTTCCAGCTCTATCATCAGAGCCTGGATATCATCTAGGACTGGAGTACTAGTCAAGACAATTCAAACGCGTCCAAACTCGATGGGGTTGCGTCGTTTCATTATAGAGTTACTGTAACCACCTTCCAGCTCCATCATCAGAGCCTGGATATCATCTAGGACTGGAGTACTAGTCAAGACAATTCAAACGCGTCCAAACTCGATGGGGTTGTGTCGTTTCTTTATAGAGTTACTGTAACCACCTTCCAGCTCCATCATCAGAACCTAGATACTATTTAAAGACAAATCAATCGTCAAGACAAATCAAATGAGTCCAAACTCGATAGGGTTGCGCCGTTTCATTATAGAGTTCCTATGTCCACCTTCCAGCTCCATCATCAGAACAGCTTCATGTCATCATAATATTGCATTGTCAGGTGATATACATACATATGCGTGTAAAATGTTAGCTCAATCAGAAACCGGGAAGTGTGTCAAATAAAGCAAGATTTGAACAGGACAAATAAGATAAAAGCGTCGCCACGCTAACAGCCGATTTTACCCTCCCTCCGCATTAGATTTTTCACATCAAAGTTTACCAAACCGCATACCCCGCGTCGTTTTCGTTTACGGAAGGCTAGTGTGGGGTGCTCACTCACTAAGTAAACCCGCCGTGTGTCGCCTGTATTTTCGGACTACTGGAACTAGAAGACATTACTTTAGTGGTCCGCCGGTGGCTTACCCTTTCAGGTACCACCTACTGCTGCACGCCTACCCGAAAGGCACGCAGGCCGAACGTACCTAAACTGCGAAGTGACACCCCCCTGGCAATGTGTGTCCCATACACGACAAGTCGACGGTACTCATACAGTGTTTTATACCTATTGGGTGTCAGGCAAGTTGGCATACTTAGAACGTGTGAATATCAAGATTTCCCAAGCATATTATGATTTGTTAAGTACGTATGTATGTGTACTAGTTTCTTTGTAACTATACACTTTTCCAATTGGAGACTACATGAACGTAATCTGTTTACCTGGGAATTCTGAGTCCTCATTTTCTGACGATAGTAAAAAACATTCCACTGTAATATTTCTTTTTTTTGTTTAATTATATTACGAGCTTTTGTGTTGATACACACGTCATCATGTGAATTATTCCGTTGCTTCATGAATGAATCATGTCGCTAGAAATTATTATCCAGCTTATTAGCATTATATGGGCTAACGCAGTTTCATCTATGAATGCGTTGCTGGCTCCCCCAAGAACTGGGCGTAATCAGTTACACCGCCGATACCCTCGTCACAGCGCGTGGAGGAACCTTCAATAAGCAGCATCGCGTTTTAGCACGGATGTACGCGGGGGTAGTCCGGTCGATGGCGCTGTACGGCGCATACGTGTGGGCGAAGTCTGACCGCTCACATTAGGACTCTTCTATGGAGACCACAGTCGTGGTGATCAGAGCAATCCGTGGTCACCGCACGGTGTAGTGCGAGGCCGCGTGTGTATTGGCCTTCCCGCCGCCCGCGTTTAGCCTAGCGCGGACCACTGAAGAGAATATACGCGGTACCAGTGGTTCGCTGAATACGGGTGGGTGATAGCGCACGGTGAGTTTTAGTGGATGAGAGCCCCGCACTACTTTTGTGTCCCCGGACAGCGGGGTGCGGCAGGTACATTTTATCTCGCCTAAAAATAAAGTTTATCTATGAATGATCCCCAGGTATATACGTTATTTTTTGTGATTGAATATTCAGCTGTTAGATGCTGTAGATAAGTATTACAGTTAGTGACTTGTATCTACTATAATACGAAGAATCGCGGCGCGTGCCCCGCTAACGAGCAACTATCTCCGGCCCTGTTCCCACGCCCGCCAGCCGACGAGGAAGTAATAAACCTACACCTTAACTGCACACGCTATTACCGATTGTAACGGCTCACACATGTGATAGAATCTTCACGATTGCAGCGCTATCCACCGTCAATGCGATGTGTCAATAAATGTCTTATCGAATTGGCGTACTGTCGCATGCCGCAATGTCGCTGGGGACCCCTATCACAACACTACGTACGGTTGTATCGCACCGACAACTTTTTTAGTTGTATTGAAATTTAACGGCCTCGGTTTGTTATGCTATTTATATTGCTTTTTTTTTGTGAATTTTATTACAAAATTACGGACCATTTTCTAACCCACATTACAAATCAGAGATTATTTCATCCACGTTTAGTAATTGATTTTAAATAGTATTCCATGTTATATATCAATTTATCTAAGTTTTGAATTATTTGTTACAAAAGTGATAGTTTGACGAACGGCAATTGCCGTGCGCCATGCTATTTCACGGATTAAAATGAAATCGTTTCCTGTTAAATGTATCCGAACGTAAAATCAGAGATAGTATTTGCAAACTTTTGAGAATACGAAATTGCTTTGAAAGCGGCACAATTACGCTTCTAACAAGATTGCAAGTTCGTTGAACTGCCAGCGACAATTCACAAGGCCTGTACTTCTATTCGTTCGTGTGAAAACTGCAATGTGGTTTATAGTCTAAAGACAAAATAAATCATACACACGCAATTATATAATGTTAGTACAATTGAATAAACTGCTTATTTTTGCATAGTGTTTCATTAAATGCCTAAAATAGTTATTGAAGACGTCGCTAGTCATTCTCAAGACTTCAGAGAATGTCCATAATTAACGGACGTTCACTTGACTATTCATTAATAGCAATTAATTCCCGCGGGTTGCGCTCCGCGACGCTGAGATCGACCTCGTGGGAAATTAAACTGTGTCCGGAGCAGCGTCTTCTGCCGCCCGCCGCCTCCTCTAGCCCGGCCTCGCCGCCCCTCTCACATCACACATGAACACTTTCTCTCGTTGATTTCCTGGTTTTCTACATGCGCTCTCACCTATTAGGCCCTTGCAGTTAGCTAATAATACATATGTTAAAAAATGTATTATTATATAGAGCATCTAACACATAGGCAAATATTGAAATTAGTTTGCCTACCCAGTGGTAGCTGTGAAACCCATGTAAGTGGTTCATTAAATATGAAACTGTAATCAGTGTGGTAATCGTAGCCGTCTCTGTCCTCTGTAGAATGTATTCGTTGTTTTGTTATGTTGCCTTTACGATGTTGTATTACACTTAAAGTGACAACTGCCCTCCTATATTGTAATTTATAAAAGTTTTCGTATAATCTAAGATAACAGGGAGTACATAGTTCGCAAAACTTAACATATAATAAAGATCGCCGCAGCCGCTTTTTACTTATCTGCCGAAAAATAAAAACTGAAATATATTCGTATGGACAGTGAACTCGCCTAACATACACGCATATATGATTCAAAGTCGTTTTACTTACTACTACTTATCATCACGCCCTTTCACTTGCGGGGTAGGCAGAGAAAAAAAAAATAAGAGGTTTTTATAGATAAATAAACTTGACGCCGCTTTCCTTTGCCTTGTTGTGTTGGAAGGTGTAGGTACATGGTTGAATGTTGCAGTGAGGTAAAGTACTGCCGCGTATCGGATCAGAATCGTTCACCCGCGCCCGATTGCACCGATACGCATCATCGGCTACGGAGAAATTGAAGTATACGAACCGCTAGATTACTCGCCGTGGCTGGCAACCACTTGCGAAACTTGCCGCTGCTTAATTGTCTCGCACTTGCTAACGCTAAGCCGAAATCGCGGGGAAGTCATTGTAACGTTAACTTCGATGCGCACGAATAATTTACGCCGGCCAGATTACGACCGAACAAAATTATATAAACTAAAAATTTTATCGAGTAAGGTGCTTTGTTTGCTCGACTTGTGTGTGGTACAGCAGTGTTTGAACAAAGAACTATCTTAGTAAGCCTCAGAGCGCTCAGCATAAGCTGGCCGTGTCGTCCAAGCCGCGGTTATGAGATTATTCTCGCTTTGACGGCCCGCCTCATCTACACTCCACATGCACCCCGCCTTGTGCTTTTGAAGTCGCGCTTGTTTCGCTTGCATTTAAAATCTTAATTGCCTTATTATATGCCATAATGCGTATCTCTATTTTTATTTTACTAAGTATTTATGATAAAACTTTTTTGCAATTAACAATCGGTGGTTAAGTATATTTTTAATGCTTAAAAAAATGCTTATTGATGCGTTAAAATAATATTTTAAAGCATTAAGAAATATTTAAATATTTTCATTAAAACTTAGGGCCTCTTTACTCTCACCACTTCCTTATAGTGCCCAATATCTATCTAAACGATAATAATATATCTGACAGATAATCTGTCTGATTATTTTTATATTCACCATTCCATCCATCCATCAGCCTTTCAAGGTCCACTGCTGGACATAGGCCTCCCCAAGAGAACGCCACAACGAGCGGTCCCGTCATGGGGGATAAAGCCGTAATCGCCACGCTTGGCAGGCGGGTTGGCGATCGCAGTGGATGTTGTTAATACTCGAGGGAGTGCTGCTGCCCACTCCCCCGGTATTCCCTCAGTCGGCTCTTACGACTCCCGTGGGTAGAGAGGGGTGGGACAATTCTAAAGCCGGCCCCACACGGCCATTCACCATTAACTCTTTGATAAAATACCTACCAAATAACTAGCAGAGCTTATTTGCGAGTCAGAGTGGCAACGGCGCATCCATGTTTTTTGAGAAATATTATACAAACTTTACTAAAAAATCCACCCAGGTTTTCTACTTTTTGTTTATTTTTTTTTGTATTGATAGTCCAGTGCAGACCAAACCGACTGCAAAGACGGTGGTATTGGGTTCGAGCCCCAGTCCGCGATCACGGCTCACAACTGGACATTTCGAGATTTTTCAAAATTATGGGTGTTTGTTTACGAATTATCACTGTTCGGTGAAAGGAAACATGTGGCACACAGCCTGCATGCCAGAGATTTACTCAAATGCTTGTGAAATCTCCCAACTCGCCCGAGGCCAACCTGGTGGACTCGGCCTAAATTACTCTTATTCTGAGTGAAAATCCCGTTCCCAACAGTGGGACAATAAGTAGGTTTAAAGAAATGATGATAGAATAATTAGATAAGCTTTTGAGTCTGAACCGGTAACTACTCAAAGAACAAAAGTGAACGATTAGAAGCTAGTGTAATAATTTGTTTGCCACCGCTACAGTCTACACCGGAGATAACAGTCGCCTTATTGCCAACGCCACGCCGAGCCTCTTCTCGTTAACTAACACTTATTAAACTTCAACAAGGCTCCCGCTGATCACTCGCAACTTCTTGTTTACTCTTTGAACCTAGATTAATCGTTGTCTGGCCTCGCGTCTATGCACCTATGTATTTATCTTTTCCAATGAATCTTTGTTATATTTTGGTAAGGCCAAGGCTTCCAAACTTTATGTTCTTCCAGAAGTCAACAGCTGCTTCGTACTGAATTTTCACAAGTTTGATTTTATATAAGCGATTGAACACGATTAATTTTAAACACAAAGTGGAATAAATTTTCCTTTTTTTTTAACTCCGAAATGATATATGTAGTATTCCAAAATACATACCACTACTAAAAATAATTTATTTCGATGATAATTATTCTCAAATAATTTATACTTTAAAAGTGGCGGAGCATGTCAAATGCTAAAAAATATAGATCAAAAATGTTTGGAAAATCGCGCCATCAAATAGTATGAATTTTAATTGCAAAATTAAACTTACTATATCGGTTTAATGCATGTAAATGCTTCCGATAGATGGCGCTGGTCGTAAAGACAAATGTAATAAGGAGATTGGGATGGTCGAAGTACCTGTACTATAGCTCAGTGGCTTAGAGCACTTCCCCGGATTGGAAAAGACGCGGGTTCGATTCCCGCTAGTACAAAAAATCTCTTTTTCCTTATTCTCAAATAATTTATACTTTAAAAGTGGCGGAGCATGTCAAATGCTAAAAAATATAGATCAAAAATTATTTCGATGATGTTAAGAGTCATTTATCGTCAGTTTATCTATCTGCCTTGGTGGTCTAGCGGTAGTGTATGTGACTGCGAGCTGCGGCTTTGATTGCTGGGTCGGGCATTTACTAAAATTATAAACCAGCTAAAAGCTAAAGAAAGTTTTTATTATGAGTAATCAAACGAAAAAGTTTCATTAAAATCCGTTGAGAAGTTTTTGCATAATGTGCAAACAAACAAACAGGTAAATAGACGCACAGACAAAAATATTATACAATATTGTTTTGTGTTCAGATACGCCTAGATAGCCTAAATTAATATAGTATTTATTTCTCGTATTTAGCCGTGTGGGGCCGGCTTTAGAATTGTCCCACCCCTCTCTACCCACGGGAGTCGTAAGAGCCGACTGAGGGAATACCGGGGGAGTGGGCAGCAGCACTCCCTCAAGTATTAATAACATCCACTGCGATCGCCAACCCGCCTGCCAAGCGTGGCGATTACGGCGTTATCCCCCATGAAGGGACCGCTCGTTGTGGCGTTCTCTTGGGGAGGCCTATGTCCAGCAGTGGACGTCGAAAGGCTGATGGATGGATGGATATATTTCTCAAAAATCTACAGACAGCTCTGCTGCAGCTTTATAATAGCTATATGATGCGAAAGTGCGTTTTTTTTATTTGTTACGCTGCTTATCGCAATTACTTTATCGATCATCATTACATTATGCATGCTTATAGTCCGCAGCATGGAAAAGTACATAGGTTATCATCCTGAAAAACTGGACGGTTCCTGTGGGATAGCTATTGCATAAATGTAATTTTTAATCACGGAGTGATGTTTAAATATTATTGTGACTCAATTCTGAAGTTGACGCAGACTAAGTCGTGAGCGGAATCTAGGATTAAACAAAATAAGGAAGTAAGGGTAAATTTATGATAGGTTGTATGATATAATAAGTGATATGGTTCGCGCCACATAGATTGCAACTTCACAAAACTTGTGATTTATGTACACCTTTGCAAGTGTGCGATGCGAGCTCTGAAGAAACAAAGGAAGTCATTTAAACCGCCAGCGAGACAGTCACGCGACCGGTTTGCACCATGTGCTCTCCTCTATTGTTTTATTATGTTTTGACTCCCCCTTTTCGGTAATTCACCTACATCTAACTTTAAACCTTTAGTTTTCCAACCATTTGTTTTCGTACATGTCCAAACAGGTTTGTGATGAATTTTACTGGTTAGGCTATAATTATTATTAATAACAAGCTGGCCTTGCATAGCACAGGCTGTTGACTCAGGGGTGAATCGCAAACTCTGGTGAAACATTGACTGTACCATTTAAGGTACACGCACAATAGCCACTTTGTTTGCTCGCCTCGGCCGTAGCCGTGTTGTGCTGTTGTGTCGTTTTGCTACAGTTAAGAGTACCTAGCGTACTACTGGCTAGGAACGTGATTAAAATTTTAACGTCATCAAAATATTATTGTGTGTATGTAGTAATGAAGTGTTACCGCGGTGACAAATTTTGCAAACTTACAAATTCCGTAATTTTGTTTAAGCGAATGGAGGCACGTAACGCTACAGTAAAAACTGGTCTTACAATTACGTATTAACTTTATTTTCCGTTATCTTTTATTGGATGAAACTACAAATTGCTCTAATATTAATTATTCCGTCATATCTGATTGATTAAAATCTGTCACACTTGTGAAATACATCACGGACGGGTTTTGTATTAAGAATTTTTGAGCTATGATTAGTTTTGTTACCATCGTTCCAAGGACCTCTATTAGTTTCAGCAATCGCTTATTTTCTATTCATGAATAAACCCTTAACATAGTATCCCCTCCGTCGTCATAAATGTAGGCAGATTGGGCGTCTCATATTAAGTAGCAAATTTCACAAAAGGATTTGTCGTTGCCGACCCGCGGCCGCATCACGGATTTTAGTTGTCACCATTGGCACGTCCCGGCTTATTTTAGAAACCCAGATTAATGCGATCAGCATTACTGTGTCGTTACTACGTTTTGTGGTCTTTTAACTTGTAGCTTTATGAATGACTCATACTTTTGCAATAGACGCGTATCCTTCAAAGTATTTTCGAGGGAAATTCAATTAAAACAAAACAGAGCAATCGAACTTTAGTACTCGTAGTATTCATATAAATTTCTCTTATATTATTCTCTAGTGGTAGAAGCTTAGTTTATCCCATCACGAGTGGGACAGCTTGATCGGGAAAGTACCACCCTCTCGCAGAAGATCGGCGTGAAACAACGGTAGGTACTCTTACCGTTGTGTTTCGTATGGTGAGTGAGAGTGCTGGAGGCCCAAAATCCCCTTCCTTTCCTCTCCTTATACCCTTCCTCTCCACCTCTTATCCCTTTCCTTGGAGATGGTGACGCGCGCGTGATGTCTCTGGTGTTGCTAGCATCTATAGGCTACGGTAACACAGCTTACCATCAGGTGGGTGGTATGCTTGGTTGCCACCCCACGTTAAATAAAAACTATGAAATCAAATATTAACCAAAACTAACAAAAAAGTAGAAATCTTACATTATCAAATTTAATTTTAGCTTTAAAGAAGTGTGGTCTACATATTTCTTTTATCTTGTGGCATATTCGAGCCCCGATGCAAAATAGTTCGTCTAGTATGGAAAGTAGTGCAAAGCGTAAAATATAGAAAGTAAATATTGGTAAAATAATTAGGAACGTTTAATAAATAGTAAACCACAATTTGAGGAACATTTTAAAGTTTATTTTAACATAACTGAATTTTTTTCAAGACTACATAACATAAAAAAATTAAAAAAAAATCTAAAAAACATAACGCAAAAGTATTCGTCTACCCTTGTCACTCACGCAAAATAGTTCGTCTACCACTTAGTTGTGTCGCCTTTGCTCTCAATGACAGCTTTAATGCGAAGAGGCATGGTTGCAACCAACGCTGCACACTCCTCAGGCGTAATTGACTCCCAGACAGCCAAGAGTTTAGCCTTTAAGTCGCTCTTCGATCTTGATGGATTTTTACGGAGAACTTTTTTCATTTTCCACCGGGTTTCGATCGGCGACAAGTCCGGGCTTGTTAGATGGCCTTTCGATTGTATGGATGCTTTTCGCCAGTAGTCAAGTCTTTGTTGTCCTTGCAGTATGGCAGAAAGCACCATCCTGTTGAAAAATGAAGGAATCTTGATGCTTAATGACGGAATAGAGGGCAGTAAATTCTCGTCCAAAAGGTTTTGATACCTTGCAGCACTGATAGAACCATCCACAAACTGCATACCACCAACACCTTGTGCAGACATGCAGCCCCATATCATAAGAGACGCCGGAAACTTCACTTTGCGTTTGAGACAATCAGTATGAAATGCCTCATTTTTGATCCGAATCACTTTTTTTCCTTTCATCGCCGACTGTCATTTCAAATTTGGACTCGTCACTCCAAATGATACTACACCACTGATCGGAAGTCCAATTTAAATATACATGTACAGCAGTCAACAGTGGTTTCTCCTTAGCGTTGTAAAATCCGTAACCCATTATTTTAGGACTCTTTTGCAAGTATCATCTGAGACGTCTTTGTGAATCATGTCCTTCCATTGCACCGTGAGTTCTCCAGCTCGAGCATGACGATTATATTTGATAATTTTTTCAGGATTCTGTTTTCTACTGCACTTGTGACGCGTGGTCGACCAGTTTTCTTCAAACAAGAAGTCGTTCTATTCTTTTTATAGTGCTGAATGATATATTGGACTGTAGACCTGGGAAGTATCAAGTCTTTAGATATTTGGTAACTTAATTTGCCAGCATCGACCCCACAAACTATTCGCTTTCGAAGCTCTTCACACACGGGTTTGCCACGATCCATTGTTATTTGAAAACAAATGAAAAAATACTGAAATTTTCAGAATTTATACTGTCTCACTTGAAAAATGACACAGAATTACTTTTACAAAGTTAAATTATGCAACATAATTGTACAAAGAAGGAATAATCTTATTTAACTCACCGATAGACGAACTATTTTGCTTATAACTTCTTCGAATTTAAAACAGGATATGTATAAATTTAAAAAGTTAAAATAGTTGATTGGTTCATAATTAAAAAATGGCATAAGTAACGCGACATGTGATAGTAGAACAGCTTAATATTTTTTATAGATATACAAAAATAATGAAGTTAGAAAAAATCTCACAGAGAAAATTTCACACTAGACGAACTATTTTGTATCGGGGCTCGTACAAGGCATGCCATTAATTAATTTCGTAAAATAATCTTAATCTTCATTTAACCTTTACATTCGCTCTCTAATTATCAAGATGCAACAAATGTTCTGTTGACTAGATGTCAGCAATCTTTTATTTTGTTTAATAACACATGTGCTCCCAAATTTTAGACGGTAGCATTAATATAAGAAGTATTATTCATATATATTTTTTTATTTTTTATAATTGGTATTGAAAGCTTTGATTCCGTAGAGATCAACCTTGAGAATCGAGGAGTGTATAATGTCTATATTTACCAAGATTACATATATTAGCGGATAATCGTCCGCGCCTTATGTGCTCTGAACTAGTTAGCTGTTTTGTTAGGCCACTTTGTATGTTAAACTTTAGAGTAAGCTAAATATGGTGGATACCGAATTATGGCGTAAGTGTAATTGTTAGTAACTAGTAATAAACCATTTGTATTAATCTTTAACCTTTGTTTGGTTTCCCATTCCCACACAAGCGGCTCCAGTCACAGCGCAAGTAAGGCCTAAATATTACTTATGTAATTTGTTGTTAACTAAAACCTCCCCCGAAGCGCGATTGCGATTGGATTGCGAAGGCTGCAATAAACAAACATCATCATAAAACCACGACCACTGTCAAGAGTGAACGACTTAGGAGGAGGAGGAAAACCTCCCCCGGGTGACAGGTTTCCTATGGATTTGAATATGTTTTCAGTCTTTTTGGCAGGTTGTGTTTTGCTGTATAGTCCATTCCATGATTGCCATCAGTGATCAATTGGAATAACTACAGGGGTTTTCTTATTTATTATAACTTAACTACTGCACCCGCGTCTTTTCCAATCCGGGGAAGGTAAGACAAATGTGGTGAGGAGATTGGGATGATCGAAAGATTGGTAGGATAGCTCAGTGGCTTAGAGCACTTCCCCGGATTGGAAAACACGCGGTTTCGATTCCCGCTCCTACTAAAAATCTCTTTTTCCTTATTCACAAATAATTTAACTACTGCAGTTATTAAATTTGACCAGCTAATTTACACACCGTGCACCATTCTTGCGCGTTGAAATTACTGTTATTCTATATATACATAAGCACATCGTGACTATCGTGAGCAAGTAGTCGTTGGAAAAATTGGGGACGGAAGTTAACAATACAATAGACACGTAGAAACTTAAAACGTTTCGATTTCACGAGTTGTATTCTACGTCTGTGATCGAATGATTTCATTGATATCGTTCCCCAATCGACATTTCACACATCAAAAACATTTACGTGGAAGGAATGCCTGTGTATTTCCATCTGTAATATTTTAAAACTAATGCGAACTATACGCGATAAAAGACCCGTTAATGTTTTAAATATGTGTACATTTCGCGAATCTTTAAAACTAACAGTTGTACATTTAAGGTTATTTGACGAAAAAATATACTGTATTAGGCTGTTTAGACGTGACTGAACCCAATTACTAAAACGGGATACCATGAAATGAAATAAAATATGGGTGCATTTTTGCGTACCTCTTGTATTTTAATTGTTTAGAAAAGTTTTAGCTCTGATTTTGATTGCACAGATGGCGAAGCGATTTAGATACCGATCTCTCGTGCCAACGGACAATCCTTGTGTGTGATATACAAATGATTATTCACTAGTGTATAGTGGTGATCTTTTAAAAAAATGATAAAATAGATGTAACAGATTGCAGTGTCGCATATCTTCCCTCCTATCCTTTATACATTTCCACCCAGGTGACCTTGTTGTAATTTTTCGTGCTATTAGAAGCGGTCCCAACAGACACGTTTGTTGGAATCGTGTTGTCTATACGCATCACGGATTTTGACATTTAAAGTTCATACTGGTATTTGCAAGCTACAGTATTCTCGGTGATCCATGATGAATGAGAGCCTCTTGATGTCACAAGAATACAAAACAATAATCTTTATTTAAATCGCCAGAGGCCCAAGCTCTCTCCTGAACAGCCTTCCTATCCACGTATTCCGTTCTTTGGAGTTGTGACGCTTGACTGATGCCTCTGGTATTGCTAGCATCTATTTATAGGCTTACCACTAGCGTAGTTTATTTTGACGAATGATTATTATGTACGTTAATCACATCTACCCGGTGGCCAACATTTGATTTTGAAGTGAATAAGCAAAAAAAAAACAAATACAAAACAATCTTATTTTTGCATATCGAGCAATGGAGCGTGTCACCCAAAATCGAAAGTAGCCCAGTAAACTAAACTTTTTACAGAACTAGGAATAAAATCTAGAAATAAACAGAAATTAAAACAATTTGTTTCATTGAGCTATAAAATATATTAACATTAAGATTTCTCTATAATTTCTGAAAATGCTGGTTGAGTTCCCGGCGTTTTTTCACAATTTCTATTGTACATACATATTCTATAACGCCTGTTTCCTAAAGGGGTTTAAAGACAACGAATTATTTAGATATTTTTATATATATTTTTAGCATTTGACATGCTTAGCACTATACATTAAACACAAAGTGAAAAATGTGAAATCGAAAATCCTGCTACTGACTGTTATTTTCGATTTCACATTTTTCACTTTGTGTTTAAGACAACGAATTGTCACCTGTTATAAAACATCCCACATTTTGCCGGTGAATGGGGAGGATGAGTAAGTATTATTTACTGATTGCTTTCTCAAGCTAAATCAAAAGCACATAGCAACATAAACTAAATATATTCTCTAGCACCTTCATGTCCATTCTTGCGTAGTTAAATTTTTTGAAGCTTTAAGTTAGGTAGTCGAAATCCAATACTCGAACTTTTTTATGAATATCTCCGATATTGATTCTTTTGTGCGTACAACGTATATGCAACGACAATGAGTGACATTCAGAGCTGCCAACGCGCGATTGAATGAAGCAATTTTCGTTTTTAAAAGTTATACAATTTTCATCAAAGTAAATAAAAGTGTGGTATATAACGTTGTTAGTTTAGTTCAATTTGACAATTTACTAATCATTAACTGTGTAATTTTTCCCCGAATAATGCAAACTTGTTAGGTTTGGCTATCTCGCAGTCCGTTAAGCCTGGGATACAATCGCACTAATTCGTTCGTGGCTTCAGATCTGCGCCGCCTAATTAGCCGAACGTTTGTACTGCTCACTACAGCCGGTCAAAGGATTCGCTCCTCATTACGAGCATTGCCAACAGCCCCGGCCAACCTGAAACTGTCTCTGTGCTTTAATTTACTACATTTTATAGTGAGTCGTGGAATCACCATTAAAGTTTAGTAAAAGACCTGGAGCTGAATTTAATTTATGACTAAAGAAAACTTAAGTGGGGTGAGGCAGTCACGAAATAGACACAGGCGAGCAATGCGATGTTCACGGAAGGTGTGATAAGATCGCGTGAGAGGCGGACACGCGGGTACGTTCCACCGCACCGCCCTTCATAGGGTTGCCTTATAAACTCAAATAAACTGATTTATATTAAATACAGTTATAGTAGTAAATACTTGGTTTACTATTCAATAAAACTTGTACAGTTCCATTTAAGTATAAGATTTTAGTTTAATATTAATTTAGTGTTACGAGCTTATTTAGTCGATCTTTTCATCATGCTCCCGAATTGTCGTAATCAATGTAATCAGAAATAAGGCGAATGGCAACCCTGTGCCCAAGCAGCTCTCTACCGGACAACTCGTCACGCTGCGTTAATGGTCGCACAGCACGCCACACTAGACTATTATCTGCTTGCACTGCTATTTCTGTTCTGGTTATCGATTCGTAACAGAATGCATATCAAAACTAATCACAAGAGTACCAAAAGCTATCAAACACTTCAAGGAAACTGTTTCTAAGTATGTATGTGTACTTATGTGCGTAATATTAGAGTTATGAACACTTCTATGTAGGCATATTTTGATGGCATGTTTCAGTATAAACATGAATAGAACACCAAACTTATTCCAGAAAAACATTGAAATGATAGTTTTCTATTGTCTCAATATATCTAGATATTATTTCTCGCCTTTTATTTATTTTTTGTGACCTTGAGATGTTTTTATTTTTTGTAATTATGTTTGAATTTGTTTACAATATAACTGCTCGCGAAGGAAAACATGGCGAGGAAAACTGCATGCCTGAGAGATTTCAACAGCTTGTAAAGTCTGCCAACCCGCACTGGGCCAGCGTGGTGGCTATGGCCTAATCCCTTTCACTGCGTGAGGAGACTCGTGCCCAATAATGGGACATAACAAGAGTTTAAAAAAGGGATCAGTGTTATTTTCGTCGCTGTTTGTAAACACAAAGAAGTTCCTTGATTTATAGTGATTGTTTTATTATTTTGATTAGACTAGATTTTTAATTGGTGGTGTGGATAATCGAGCTTGCTACATGCTTGATTTGACAAAAGCTGCAGATTTGGCTAATACAGACAAAAAGCTTTTGACAGGATGACGTCTGTCGGGGACAGCTTGTACTTATTAAAATGTATTAAGGTTTGATTTTCTCAAAATTCAAAGTATTTTAAAATTACCTACCTTGAGCTAAGATAATAATATTTTCAAATACTTAGCACGGCGTCAGCTAAATCATTATTATTTTCAAGTTTTCATTGTTATTAGTTGGTAGTGTAACCGACTTCCGTGCACGAGGTCGTGGGTTCGATTCCAACTCAGGACAATTATTTGTGTGATGAACACAGATATTTGTACTGCGTCTGGGTGTTTTCTATCTATAATATGTATGTATTTACAAAAAAAATTAATATATGTATTATATCCGTAATCTGGTACCCATAGCACAAGCGTTAAGCTTAGTTTGGGACCAGAGGACGTTGTGTGAAAATGTCCGTGAATGAATATTTATTGTTCACGAGTGCTATCGTAATAACGCGGTAATTATCATTCATTGCAATACCTTTTTTTGTTACCAATGGTTGGTAGTGTTGAAGAGTAAGAATCATCCGATGATAGTAATTGCCACTTATTGAGTAGACAATATCAGCGGCGTAGTTAAATCACTGCTTAATAAGTAGTACATTGCGCAATTATGTTGTGGACTATTAGGGACTGGAAATAAGATGGACTCAGTGCCTTGCTGTAAGGGCAAGGACAAGTAATTTATCATACATTTCTGACTACGTCCACTAGATGTAATCATGAACTACCTCTGCCTACCTCTTTAGGATTATCAAGAGATTGTTATTAGTCTATTATCAATATCCAAGTGAGGAATTTCTTTAATCAAGTGAGGATGACTGATCAGAACATTTTTTTTTCGAGATTACTTTTTATTGCAATTATACTTACCTATATTTATTTAGGCTATATTGGTGGCTTGTGAAAGTGTTCTTACTTAATCTACCTAATAAATATATTTTTGTTTATATCATACTACTAGTCTACTAATATTTAAAATGTGAAAGTTTGTGAACATGTTTCGGGGTTTGTCAGTCAATCAATCCTAAACAAATGTGCGGATTTGGAAAAATTTTGTAGGTAGATAGACACATAATAGGATTAACATATTAATAGGATAATTTTTATTTTGAAAGAAATCCCGTATGTATGCGGAGTACGAAATTTGTTATAGGTACATAGATAAATTATGGCCTGGATATATACCGTATTTTTACCCCAATAAGAAGGCCCTGTGGGATTTACCTATACGCAAAGTAGTCTATGGACTAAATTTTGAACTCCACGCAAGCTAAGTCGCGGGCAGAACCTAGTAATTATTTTTTGCATAGGTACTATGTTCTTCGTTCTGAAACTTATATAGTTTCGGAACGAAGAACATACAACAACATACTGTACTAGTTATTGTAGACGCTGGATGGCTTGTAGTAATATGCAGTAATAATATGCAAATAGATACGTAGCAATCGCTCATCAAAATTTTTGTATTGCTACACAAAGTTTAGTCTTGTAAATTGACAAAATAACTTTAATCGGAGGATATTTATTACCAACTATTGCTGGGCTTATTTATACATATTATCAGCGTAGAGATTACTGATAATAACTATTTTGTAACTGTTTAACTGTAACCTTTTCTACATTACTGTACGGTTTGGATGTTTGGTGTGTCATTTAGCTATAGGGTTTCTTTGATTAACAAACACGTGTGGTAAACGTAATATGTGGGCGTGAGCAATCCGGCAGATGGTCGCCGACTGTTTAACACTCATGATGGCACTGATTAAACTTAATTAACTGAAGCCATTTACACGCGGCGAGAATATGGGCGCGCTGCGTTCAAACCGTCACACGTCATGCAGTGCATCCAGTGTTGTCGTCTGTGAGCCGCAACCGAGACGGCGAGTATGGCATCGGTCACTGACACTGTGTTACCCTATTTTTATAATGCAATTAAATAGAACATTATATATTACGGATAGGTGCAAATAGAGGTAAGGAACCAATACGCATTTGAATACGATGCAATGTGTTAAATAAAATATCCTATTAATGATAACTAATAAATTTATTGAAATAAACTACAGCAGTTTCTTAGGGAGCTAGAATTCAGGTAACGACTGCGATCATATGCAGCAGAGGGTCGGCGAAACTGTACGTCTCGCGCAAGATTTATCGCGCGGCCGCACGCAGCTGGCGCACTGCCCATCGCCCTCGCGCCCTTTTATCACCGACTAAAACAAGCCCATCGCGTTAATTTGTTTGCTCTGACGCGGTGGAGCTAATGAATCGCTCCGGGCTGGACCCATGTCCACGCCCAACCCGCACTGAATTAAACGTTTACAGCCTTAAATTGGTACAGACCTACAAATAAATCGTTAATCATGTTTTAGTATTCATTGCCAAGGTTTAGCTTTTGATTTTATTATGTTTTCATTGGCATCTTAGTGGAGTATTTCCATTATAAAATTAATTTTATTATTATAAAAAGAAGTTTGTTCTTTATTTAATAATATACATATATTTTACTTGGTAAGGACTTTAAGTATGATTCTACGGTGTTAAAGCGTAGGTTTCGTGTTATGTTGTCACGCGATATATGTCGGCTACTGTGTATTTCACAGAGTCATCTAAATGTGGCATCAAAAGTAGGTGATGTCCAATAAATGTGTTGAGCGTACTGATTTAGCGCGCGTGAATCAGTGGCTCAGGTGAGGTCGAATTCCGCAGCGCGCCGCCCCACCTGCGCGCTAGAAATACTCGCGCGCACCGCCCGCCCGCACGCATACACCGCGAAGTGATATATTTTCGGCAGAAGCTCGCATACACTTTGCACAAACATTCTAGGATTTGATAGCTTTTTTGTTGAGGAAACTATAACATTAGCCGCGCTCCAAATATATTTCTCCAACAAATTATATCCACTATACAGTTGTTTTAAACTATACTTGACATTCAAGTACGATGGTTAGTATAAAGTATAAAAATAACACACGTCGTATGCTTCCGTGTGGTGATGGACGCATTGGTAGGCCATGGCTCGTGTGCTGCCACAAGCAATAAAAAGAACTTACCTATTTTTTAAGTCATAACTTTGTCCTCTAGAGGGTGGTGCTATATTAAATTTAATGGGACGTCCGTCATGTAGCCTATATTCACCGGTCAATCCAGATGCTTCTAATGATCTAGTTATTACGTGTAGTTTAGAAGTTATGCTGGAACAGATAAGCATATCTACCTACGTGAGTGTTTAAATCGTAATTCTCTTTCGGTTGGTAGTCGGGTAAAAATAAATTGTTAAACAAATGTTTGATGATTAATTAACTAATCAGAAATTTGTAACATGTTTAATTCTTGTTTCTATGGTGCTTACTGCTTATATTACTCTAAACGTTAACTTCATCTTGCTGGTTTCACCACTTAATTAGGTGCTGCTCGTAAAACTGTCTTCCTCATCTTATATTTACCGCGTTTGCCCTTTTTATTATCCGATTACATGGGCCGCGCGTTTTGTAAAGCGTTTTCCTACGCGAGGGGAGCAGTTTCATTTGTTTCTTCAGAAATTACTTGAGACTACCTCAAGATAGTACAAAAGTAGCTCTTTTGTAAAGTGCGAAACGTCTCATTTCCAAAACGCGCTTGTATCATGTTTATAATTAGGTAAGGTTATACTGTCGCGCTCGCTTATAATGTCAAATCAGGTAATTAATGTTCACACCGATAGGTACGAATGCGGCTGGTCAGAGCTTATCATGCCGTCCTTTGGGAGATGTTTACGGGATACCGATAATGGGACCTTGTTTATTTTGCGCACTTTAATGTAATTTAAATAAAAAACATGTTTATTTAAATTTCTAAGTTAAAGTTAAAAATGTAAGTGTGTCTATGTGTTGATGATCGGTCAGAGCTGCGATGGTGGTCGAGCATATCGCGGCGTTGCAATTAGCAAGGAATACTCGACGTGTCGCTCCCTGCAAACCATGGCACGGAGTCCACTCGTGTGTCATCGCGCAAATTAAAACGGGATACTTGACCCGATCGTGTACTCTGCCTGCAATTCGTTCATCGAAATAATCCTTTAAACGACTAACAGTTTTTTTTTCTAAAATAAAGAATATAGGTACATATTATGAGTTTATTAAAACTGAGAGTACAATTTCGCATCATGTAGCATGATATTTATAACTGAGTCTTCCTGAAATAAATTTATATACGAAAAAGAAAGATTTTGTTGATTATATTTATTATCTACCACTAAACTGAAACATTACCCATGTCTTATTCGGTGTCAAATATTTATCCATGTGTAATATCACACAGAGCAACAGTGACAAGCAATTGGATAATGTAGGTATAGAAAAAAATATAAAGCTGGATCAATGAATCAATACCAATTAGATATTGGATAAGAGCTGACAATTAAACAATACTGCTATCGTAATTAACAATGTTTTATATTGCAACTTGTTGGGTTGGGCGTAAGACAGTAAGACCATAAGATTTGTGGTTCGGCCCGGTCGGTTCGGTGTTCCCACGGGCTCGCCTCTACGTAATTGAGAGCGCCCGCGGGCCGATAATTGTGCTCGCGAGCGGCCAAGCCTCTCCCGAACCTCTTCGATGCCGCGTAAATCATGCTCGTTACTCTCCATTACCTCATAATATCAAATTGACTTGCGAGGATTTTTCCTCGGGCTCGGAGATTCTGTTTTATGTACAGTTGTTTTATTTATATTACATTGCTCTCGGAGAATAAAAAGTTACATAAGCAGAAGTCTCCGAACTTTTCTTGACAAACAATTCTACAGATGAGCGTTTTAGATGGTAATATAAGTAATGTAATTTATTGGGTGTAACATATATTATAATCGTAGCTTTTACTATAGTTATGAATAGTGCCTTCTTCTAAATGACTTACTTAATTACTTATCATCACGCCATCTCCCTTGCGGGGTAGGCAGAGAGCACAGAGTGCCAAAAGGCTATTTTCTTGCATATATCTCGCTTCCTCAACATTCATAATTCTCTTTATACACGATCGTTTTGGAGGCTCCTAACTACACCTTTCAATACATGATCTATTTGGTCTAGGTAGGTGAGTCTCGGTCTCCCCCTGTACCTACATCAATCCTTCTAAATTAAAACATTAAATTTGAGAACTGGTAAGTGCAATTTATATTCACTAAAATATCCGTTACTAGAACAAATTATTTGTGAAAGTGGAAAAAGTGAGAATTACCAAGAGCAGGATTTGAAACTGTTTATCCCCCTGGGGAAGAAATTTGGACCGCTAAGCTATCATTGATCTTTAATAAGTAAGTGGATTTGCTTGTGTTTTAATATCTGTGCTTGGTATAGAAGAAGAAAGCGGAGACGAATAAATGCGGCAGCAACAACGACATTATACTATTTATAAGTCAGGTTTTACGGTATGATAGGGTGAGACGATCTAACAGTTCTGTCCTGTTTAGGGCTGGAGACGGCAAAGATGTTAAAAGCTAAGTATGTATTCGAAAAATAATAGCACGTTATAAATACGGAAGCATCATGAAATTTACATGTCATTTGCATATTATGTAATCTGGAGCCCAGAAAAGGACATATATATGTTATTTTTAAGGATCCCTGTTGGTTGTAATTTTTACCTAGAAATAATTATACCGTAGAATGATGTGTTATCTTTAGTCCTAGCGAACAGGGTCGCGGGTGGAATCTAATTACAAATTAGTAAAACCTGCGGATGTTCTATCTTGCCCTCATATTAATGGCAAAATGGAAAGCTTGTATTTCAATTCACAATACCAATTCCTAGTAGATATCTCCTGTGAAAAAATAGCAATAATTTAAGAATGATTCCTATATTGTTTTTTTTGCTAACAATTTCATTGCAATGATTCTATGTTTTTGTAATAATATTAAATGGAGTACCGTAAGACATAAAATTGTAAAAACCTCGGAACCCGGATCCACTAAATAGAATTTCGTGAAATCGTTTCGATTAATGCAATCGCATAAAAGCTTCGATAAAAACGTTTATCCACTAAAATTTGCTGATCTCCATTTATAACAATTAATTGAAAAATAGGTTAATAAATATTTAGATATATTTTTGGCATTTCACTTTGTGTTTAATGTAGGTTAATAAATATTAATTTTGTTAACTTTAATATTAATTAATGTTATTTTTAGCTAAAAATAACAAATTTTTAGAATAAAAAAAAGTTACCCGCGACTTCATCAGTGTTATTTTCTTTTTACTTTGCCCGCTTTTGCAAAACTACTTAAATAAATAATTTAAGTCAAACATGACTAGTAATGAAATTAAAATTCTTAAGTCAAAAGCCATAATATGAGCGCACAAATCCCTGACCTAAGAACCTACAAAAGGATACTCATCATACTACACTCGGTAGGTAAGTCGTGTGACTAGTGGTCTCATGGCAGAACTAAGTAGTGCCTATGCACTCCTGCACTCCACTGTGTATGATAGTGGTGTTGAGTTCTATCCCCAGTCCGAGGTCCGGACCTCGCAAGGCACACCTCTGACTTCGAATTTCCCGAATTTATGTGTTAAAAATTATCTCTGCATGATGAAGAAGCATCATTGTGAGGAGATCTACGTGCCTGAAAAAATCTCTCGTTGCTGTAATAGTTGTCCTATGTAATCTAATTTAAAGCGTAAAAGAAATAGAGTTTTAAGAAAATTAATGATAAACCAAAACTTTAAATCAAAAATAAATGTGTAAACATTTTAGTATTTAGCGTTTTATACGCTAAATACTAAAATGTTCACATTCCAAAAAACTTACAAAAATATGAGTACGTTCAGTGGAAGACCCTGTTCTGAGGTATTAAGAAAAGAATAATTATTGTTCTTTACTGGCTGTCGCGAACCAGACTGAACTTCGTGCATAGATGTGTCAAGTATAGGTCACAACGAATCTTTGTGTCTGTAAAGTAGGCACAGCGCGAAGTGGGAATTTTGACAGAATCATACGATAAGTGCTGCATTTCAAATGTTATTTATTATTCGATCAACAAAACAATCAAATGAGATCATAATTAAATACAAAGTGGAAAATATATAATAGAGATCATATCTAAGTATTTAGGTTCTCTTAATTTTTTTTTTATATTCAATAAAAAGTATTCGAGCGATTTGAGTGAGTAAGCTTTAATCTAGATTTAGAAAAGTCCACATCTTTTAGTACGATCAATAAATTATATAATTGTCGATTACAAAATTGTTAAATTATAATCGAACATTTTTCGATTAATGTATTGTAAACTGTAGAAGACGCACATGCCTTGCGTCACCAAAATGGCTACTGCGCGGCGTCTTGCAGCCAACTTCAGAGACGGTCCGTTGTGACTACTGTATCGAGTTTTTATATATTTCCTCGCACGCTTCGTCATCTTGCCCTCCTCTTGTTCAATGTGCAGCAGTCTAAAGTAACT
Organism: Leucoma salicis; assembly: GCA_948253155.1. NCBI lineage: Eukaryota > Metazoa > Arthropoda > Insecta > Lepidoptera > Erebidae > Leucoma > Leucoma salicis. The sequence goes on along the minus strand of OX411805.1, from coordinate 8,292,322 downwards.
AAAACTGTTAAATTTAATTAATTTGTTAAATAAATATATTTGTAATAAATGATTTCAAATAACTATCTTTTATATTAGGATGTCGAGGGTTACACCACTTGTCACAACGAGGACGTCGATGTTATAAAGACATGCGAAGTTTTTTAAACAAACTTTATGTTGTCTATAAAACAGAAAGAAGGTGTACGATAAAACGATCGCGTGACTTTGCCCCGTAGTGAAGCGTCTGTGAATGTTTTGATCAGACAATATAAAAAAACAGTTAAAATCTATGTCTATTTTCGATAAGCCCCGGAAGCTTTAAGGTATACATAGCAGTATACTAGTAGCGGTATCATACGTATTGTAATCTTCAATCTGTATTGAAATCGTAAGTATGTTAGGCCAAGTGGTACCAAGTGGTTAGCTGGCACTACGAGCTTATCGGCGTGACGTCAGTCCAGGGGCGGTGCCGACGTTGAGGCATGTAGATCGCGAAATTGATTGCATGTTATCTGATGGGGCACGGGTTCTTTGCTAGCATTGAATAGTAGCGTCCTCTGCTAGGCACGCGATCTGTTTGACAGTAGAGCTTTCATACCCCAACCCCTTTGCACTCATAGCGTGGTAATTACCGCCCCCCACGGCTGGGTGCATTGGCGGCGATGTCGCGCGCGCTCTTGGATACTCCATGGTATTTAATTATTGCGTACGATGTTAGTACGTTCGTATTACATTCCGAGTTTCACATAGAACTCCTTAAATAAGATCATAAAACATGCTTACAGAAAAATTTGTGGATTACAAGAATATATGAAATACATTTCTAAAGCTTTTTATTGGTATCGTAATAGCTTTTTTAAAAACAACATCCTGCATTAAGGAATTATCCTTTTATCGCAGGGGACTTCTTTATCGCACTCGGGTGGGAGTCAATTATCAAATACGAGGAGGGATCAAAAAGTAGTGAGAACGACATACTCCTTGGTAAGAAAAAAATAAATACTGACAGGCATAGCTCAGATACATATTTGTAATGTTAATAAAGAAAAAAATCTTCGATTCTCTTTTGTTTTTTTATGAATGTAGTCGTTTGTTTACTTCGTGTAGGAACGTGTTCTCGAAAATGGAGAAAAACGAAGTGCGAGCCGTTATTTAATACTTCTGTTTAAAAAGTTAATGACGCAAGAAATTCATTGCGATTTGGAGTCAACATTAGGAGAGTCTGCTCTGCCGTATTCCACTGTTGCAAGGTGGGTTTCTCAATTTCGAGTAGGGAGAATGAGCACGGAAGACGAACATCGTTGCAGCCGTCCATCGACGTCAGTCACCCAAGAAAATGTTGCGAAAGTCGAGAAAACTGTATAGAGCGATCGAAGATTTACTGTCCGATACTTAATTCAAGAAACGGGCATTTCATATGGAAGTATTCAATCCATATTGAAGCAATCTTTGAATATGAGAAAAGTCTCCGCAAGATGGGTGCCGAGAATGTTATCCAACAGTCAGAATCAAAATCGACTTGACATTTCGAAGATATTGTTGGACAAGTTTCAAGAAGATTCTGAAAACTTTTTGTCTCGTTTCGTAACAATGGACGAAACATGGGTCCATCATTTTGATCCCGAGACAAAACAGCAATCTTCGCAATGGATATGCCCATCATCACCGACCCCAAAGAAGTTTCATGCCGGCATCGGCTGGCAAGGTTATGGCCTCAATATTTTGGGACTCAGAAGGGATATTGTTGATTGATTACCTGGAGCGTGGAACCACTATTCCAGGCCAATATTATGCCGCTTTAGTTCCCAAGTTGAGGAATGCCATCAAAGAAAAAAGGAGAGGGAAACTTCGAAGGGTTGTGTTGTTTCATCACGACAACGCACCCGCGCACAGGTCGACAGTTGCGATGGCTGCCATTCAGCAAGCTGGCTTCGAATTGGTTGACCACCCCCCTTATTCACCAGATCTGGCGCCTAGCTATTTTTATCTGTTCCCCAAATTGAAAGAATACTTAAGGGGAAACAGGTACGAAGACGATAACAAGGTGATGGATGCCGTGGAGAGATTTTTGCAGGACCAAGACAAAACTTTTTTTTGAAAGGGATTGCAGCCTTGGAAAAGCGCTGGAGTCGGTGTGTAGAGAGCTCGGAGACTAAGTAGAAAAATAAATTATTAAGTTATCAGTAGTCATTATATTCTATCTCATTCTCACTACTTTTTGATCCCTCCTCGTACAAGCAATAGGTATATTTAAACACTTGAATCTATCATGGTATCTCCTACCATCTATAGCAGCGGCAATTACCATCATTAAATAATTAAAATATTCACGGTAATTTTTTACACAACGTCCTCTGATCCCAAACTAAGCTTAACGCTTGTGCTATTGGTACCATATTACGAATATAATACATGCATTACTTTTATTTTTGTAAATAAATACATACATATACTAGATAGAAAACACCCAGACGTAGTACAAATATCTGTGTTCATCACATAAATAATTGTCCTGAGTGGGAATCGAAACCACGACTTTGCACCCACCGACGCACGGAAGTTAGTTACACTACCGACTACGCCACCGGACCCGTTTAACCCTAGATAACTAAACTATATTTATAGTTGCATAGTAACTAATCTTTCGTCAGGTGCACTACGCAATAAAATACGCGAAAAATATGAAAAGTATATATTAAAAATACAAATTTGTTACATGGCACTTTAGTTTGGTTCAATAGAAACTAATTTAAGAAAAAAACAATATTAAATTACTATTCTGCACAGCTACTGCATATGTCAATATTGTGTGATCCACAAATAGCATTTTTTGCATTTCATGCATCCATGTTTTGTCATCCTACGAGCCCTTGATGAACATAAATAACACATTTTACGCGCATTTGTTACAGTATGAATAGGAGCTTTTTGGTTGGAAGACTCGCCCAGAGTATCTTTCATGACGATCTTGATGTCACGCCTCAAAGTCACCATTTGTATTCGCTCTCGTAGCTAGACTCCATCAGTTGGTCTCCCATCTTCATGACAAAATCGCGTTGAGAAATCGTTTTCTTTTTATTGATTGTAGCCAAGTTTCCCATTTAAAAAAATACATAACGGCCATCTTTTGGTTTTTCGTTTCACACACATATTCGAGCACATTTGATCTACTGTATCTACGGCACTCTCGGGTTTGCCTGTAGTTTCTTCAATATTCAGTTGATCATGAATTGTGGATAAAACAAAAACCACTTTGTTTGACTTAGCCTTTGTAGGAAACTAATGTCTTATCGCCATCATAACAAAATATCGAAGCTCCGATAGCGCGGGACTTGGGGAGCTTTTTACTTTTTCAGGAATTTCACGTTTGTTACTCCTGGGAGTATAAGTTATCTTCTGTCACCGAGGGTGAATTATTCGACCCCTTCTCAAATTCATCTTGCATTTCTTCTTCAAGCCATTGACTTATCTTCTCTTCTTGTTTTCTCAAATCATCATCAATCATGTCAAAGACGAATATAATTAGGTGTATCTAAGAAAGTTTTCTTAAAATATACATTATATATAACATATTTTATTTATAAATGGTATAATATATAATTTGAATAAAAACTAAAAAGAAATATTTCGTGTAAGGCGTGCAAAAAAAAAAAAAAAACATCGAATAATAATTACACTATCTATATCTATCTATCAGCCTTTTAAAGTCCACTGCTGGACATAGTCCTCCCGAAGAATGGGGGATAGTGCCGTAATCGCCACGCTTGGCAGGCGGGTTGGCGATCGCAGTGGATGTTGTTAATACTCGAAAGATTGCTGCTGCCCACTCCCTCGGTATTCCCTCAGTCGGCTCTTACGACTCCCATGGGTGAAGAGGGGTGGGACAATTCTAAAGCCGGCCCCACACGGCACAAATAAATAATTATACACACCTTTGAGAAAATCTCTCGTAGTCAACACCTTTGAGAAAATCTCTCGTAGTCACTAAACTTTTGTCAAGCGGACTACGAATTATCGTGTTATCGCAATGGTGTCATGCGGTGATCTATTTGCACCAATAAGGAAGGTAAACTAACCGTGGTGGGAGACAGGCGCGGGGAAGTAAGTGAACTTGACTTTCTAGGAAAGATGCGCTGCTTAGTTTATATATATATATATATATATATATACATATATATATATATATATAATTTTTGAAAGATTGATTATTTTATTGTAAAATGATCAGGAAAAAAGTTATAACACCCAAAAGAAAATTGTTCAAACAATTTCAGTTATTTTTGTTTATAACTTTTTTATTTTCCATTTTATGATAATAGTAGAAAGAGTTAAGTTGTAGACAATTTAATTTGCTACAAATAATGTCTTACAAAATGTTCTGTAGGGTTGCTAGTTTACGAGATACAGCGCGAAAACCCTTTGCACCCTTTCTTCCAAGCCGGCCGGGGGACAAGGGTGTCGACCCCACAAACTTGAACTTAAGCTTATACTAACGCCGCCTACACATAAAAAAATAAAACTGCATCCTCTGAAAAACGCAACTCTAAATGTAACTTTTCAATGGACTATATCCCAAGACAAAATTTCGTGATGATTGGTTCAGTATTTACGGCCTGAAAGAGTAACAAAACATACAATTAATTTTCGTGGTTATATTATAAAGGACCTAACCTCGGAAGCGTAGCGTTCGGGAAGCTAAGGAAGATCTTCTCGTCCAATATTCCGCAGTGTCTGAAAACGAAGGTCTACTACCAGTGTGTGTTACCAATGATGACATACGGAACAGAGACGTGGTCTCTGAATGTTGGCCTCATATCAAGGCTCAAAGTCGTTCAGCCATGGAGCTGGCTATCCTTGGTATTTCCCTACGTGATCGAATCCGTAATACGGAGATCCGTAGGAGAACGAGAGTGACCGACATAGCCCGCCGGGTTGCCATGCTGAAGTGGCAATGGGCAGGCCACATCGCTCGACGAACCGACAGCCGTTGGGGAAGAAAGGTTCTCGAGTGGCGACCATGTACCGGACGGCGCAGCGTAGGACAGCCCCGCATCAGATGGACCGACGATCTGGTCAAAGCCGCGGGGAGCCGTTGGATGCGGTCGGCACAGGACCGCTCGTTGTGGCGTTCTCTTGGGGGAGGCCTATTTCCAGCAGTGGACGTTGAAAGGCTGATGGATGGATGGATGGATGGAAGGACTAGCCATTGCCCGCGGCCTAGCTTAATAAATTCCAACTTTTCTCAAATATATTAAATGTACAAACCTCTCTGTTACAACAGCTTTAGAAGTAGGTATATAGATAAGAATTTATTAGCCTTTAAATTATTGCACAACCATTATTTTCAATAGGAGAATTTTCCATTTTTGCTTTCAATCATTAAGTGAAGTGTCGATGTTGCGAAACAAATCGAAAGGTTTGTTACGTTTTGGGGGTGAGTGTGGTCTCGCTTAATTTGATTGGCGGGGCGGGTCGAGTGATCCGAGTCTGAGTTGCGCTAATTGCCCCGCGCAATATAGAAACAATGACAAAACTTAGGACCGCTTCGGCCGTTGGGGAACCTCAACGTCTCGCTCTTTTATTTAAAATTCACTTACCAGACTCGCAGATTGTTATTCAGCCAACTTGCGTCTGACGTTATGACAACAATAATAAACTTAATTACAATTCTATTTTTTATTAAAACTACAATAATTATAAAGGTTAGCTAAAAGGCTTTTTAATTGGAACGCTTTTTAGGCTTCTTTAATTATTACTAATAAATGGTAACTAAATGTTAATATAACGAATGATTTTGCTTTGTAAACATTGATGGAGAGAGTAGAGCGGCGTGGGTCCTTGTAATTGATAGCGACATTTGATGGGCATGCACCAGGCAATATATACAGTCACTCGGGACTACATTTGACTAGCATTGACTCCGTATCTTACAATTCGTGCCATTATAGGTACTAATACAGTTGATTGTGCAATATTGTACATTCTATTAGGTCCGCTTAGGTTACATTAGCAATTTATGTGATACTCACAGAGCCAATGGGGAACCATGTTATCCTGGTCTACTGGGCACATTTCCATACTCAAGTGTTATCAGGATTCAAACCAAAGATGATTCAGTATGTAGTTGCAAACTTGTGCTAGTGTACCAAGAATAATTTTCGTATACAATTTATATTTAAATAAGTACCCATAAATATGTTATTTTCTTGTCATTATTTTACTTTCATGTGGAAATCATTCTATATTCATTGTACTAGTTACTTGGTCATGTGATGTTGACATTGCCGCAAAACAAACTTACCTAGTATAACCTCCAAGCTTACCTCTGCAAACTAAGCCCGCCCTAAACTTTTAAGGTCCGTCTAATAACATGGCGTAATTTGTGGGTTTCCCCTTGTTTGCATTCTTGCTTTACTGAGGTGATTTGATGATTTTGACTTATTCAACTTGTTGAGATTGTGTTGACCCTAGCGTATTCGTGTCCCGCTTTCAAGAATTATTAATAAGTGCTGCTTACGTTATAATTTGTAAGATTCGTACTGCATTGTTCGGAAAGTGAATATCTTATTAGAAAAAAGAAACGTAATTTCTCTTCCCGTTTTCTATTAACATCATTATGTAATAAGTTTCTATTAATATTTGTCAGAAAATAGTTATTTAGATTAATGAGTAAGTATGTCGTGCCTACAGCTCGTTTTCACTAACAACCAACAAGTGAAACTAATTCATTTCTCTCGTGAAAGCTACGCTAACCAGTTTTGTAGCCCTTGTGAATATACTTAATATGTAACATGTATTAGTAATTTCAATATATAACAAAGCATTTTAAAACGTCATTATCGATATATACATATACTAGGCTAATTTATAATAAGTATAAAAATAACACCCTATAATAAGAACTAAACCTTCAGTAGCCTTAATACCTATCGATATTAGGTAATACTATGTATGAAGATGAACACATAAGAGAGTCACACTATTGCTAAGTGATATTGATTGGTGTGGTAAGGTCGTGCGTTTGCTCGCTCTAATAGCACGCGAGGTGAGAGAGATGTTTTTATTCGCCCGACACGTCCACAGTCGCTCGTCTCGAAGATGTGTCGTCCTCCCACGGGACTCAGGCCTTACTTCCGAACGGAGATATTTATAGCCGCCCCAGAAGCCGCTGTTACCTAATGTAACGTTTTATGGTAGCCCTTATTACGGTTACCACACCGACCTATCGTCTACCTCACATCCGTAGTCGCGCTGTGAAATTTTATTTATTCAATCGATCGAAATAAATATAGTGCTTTGTTTTTCCAGTAAAATAAAGACATAAGTGGTACATCAACTGGATAGGATAGAAGGCTACGGTCACTAGTGGCTCGCAAAAATGCTATATCCAAGATATTCTTTGCGGCAATCGTAAATTGGGATAGTCTCTGGGGATCGACGCCGCCGCGGCCTCCTGTGCCGCATACGCTAATCGCAAGCGGCCACCCGTCGTGCCGCCTTTTCTCGCGCCTCGCTTTCCTATGTGCGTCTCGTAATGGTCGCAAGAAAGCCTCTTTTGTTACGTTAGCGATTTGTTATATCTCGCCGCGCTTTTCTGGATACCCGCTTTGACTCGCGTAATTGTTCTTTCGAATCGGTGGTTTTGTTGTTATAAAACGCTTTGTCACATAAATCTGTTAAGCTGCCCTTTATAGACTGTATAGACTTAGTTTCATTGTTATTTATCCTAATTCATTAGCGTCACATTATACTCGTAAATGAAGTCGTCTTTTGGTTGCCAGCAACCATTATCTTCTGATTCACTTACAATATGATTTATTTAATTTTATTAATAAATTTGATTCTACTTCTGTTCAATGTGTGCTATGTGCGAAGCCGTACTGGCCACGCTTCGGTGACTTTTCCGGGCATTCAACTTTCTGATGCGTTTGGTTTGTTGGCTGCTCGAGCACCATCACTTCCTACATTCCTTGCACGTGTCGCTGGTCATAGTAGAATCTAAGTTGATCTTTTGAATATCTTATACTAAAAGAAAAGTATAGTTTCTGTAAACCAATAGCCTTATTTATGCACTTGTGGTTATTATAATAATAATAGTTGAATTCGCAGAAAGTAGAATGGGATTTTTGGGCCTGAAGTGAACAAGTTGAAACATTCTTTAAAGAATTGGCAATATTTTTCTAATGTAAAATATTGCCTTGTATTATAAAAAAACTAGCTCCTTTTGCAATCTAAAAATCGATAAAATCATTAAAAAATGAAATGATAGAGGAAATCAATTACTATAGTCGATTCACAATTGAATTAATGCTCGTTTGGATTCAAAAATAAAGTTAAAACTTTAAATGTTTAGACTAGTTATTAATCATTTCTTTAAAAGAATGAATTAATAAAAAATTTTTTTTACGGAAAAATAATATAGAACATTTTTGTGTCAGTATATCGATTGATATAATAAATTGATGCACGTGTGAAATCTACACTTGACAGTTTAACTTTACCGTTTCCAGATTTTCTAACGCGTACTAAGTTATTTATTACTGTTCTTGCTTATTTTATTGACCCTTGCTTCGTTACTGGACACCGAGAATCTTGCCTACACGACGGACTTGGCCTTGTTATTTTGGAATAATATATCTGCTTGACGACGGTTCTTTTACTTGAAATTCAAAGAAGCTTGTGTCCAGCAGTGGATAGTTTATTAAATGACTTAGTGTTATTTCAGTAGGTAACACTGCCTTGAATACTTACCTAATTATTTGGTAAATGTAGGTACCTGAGAAGGTACCTATCACTACCTTACCTACTGTTGTTAGGCTTACCTACCGTTGTTTCGCTGATCTTCTGTGAGAAGATAGTACTTCCCGATCGAGCCGGCCCATTCATGGTGAGATAGGCAAGGCTCTAATACTAGAATCTAACTACCTCAAACGCTTTCATCAAACCCGAAGTAAATAGATTCATTTACTAATCTATTTAAACTAACTTAACTATCATATCAATAGAATTATACATTCTGTGAGTTTATAAATAACGTGTTATTGTTTATGGGCTTTTAAATGTTTTGATAACTCTTAGTGGCTGTAGTTTGATACTTAAACTCACATATAATCTTCCATATCTCGGTTCCTAGATTGTCAAATTTCGCTAAATTTTAGATTATGAAATGTTTAGATGTAATCTTTACTAACTTTCATCACTCTTAACTTTCATCTTGTTAACACCTGGGCCCAAAAATATATGGAAGCGTTTCCATCTCCTTTAGCAATTTTTACTTAGATCTTATTCTCTAAATAAAAAATAGTACATTTGTATTTTAATATAATTGGGATAGGCGAGAAAAGTTATACATCCGAACTAGGTGTGAACCTTGTTTTGATAGTTTAGGTTGTCCCTTAATTATCGGTATACTAGATTCTGCCCAAATTGATTGTACTAATTAATAATTAGCGCTCGTCAAAAACTATTTAAGACTACAGACCTGAAATTTGCAATGTACCTACTCGTATTTATAGGATATCCTAAGAACTCACTAAAACAGAAATTTTGGAAATTCTAAATTTAAAGGGGGAAAATGAATTTTTGTTCTCTGTAAATACATAAAAATATGTGTATAAATAGTGTACACAAGCTTACCCAAAACCAACTTCTCAACTTAAGAAAAAACCTACATGAAAAACAAAAAATAAAAAGTTGCTAAAACGTGTCCAAATAATGATAGGGGCCCGTGACACACTTTTCTATAAGTGTGACAATTTTCGTCGTAAGGGCTGGTTCTCGTAGCTCACGATGACTAGTCCACCGCTCGTTACTGTCTCGCATGTCTTAAACGAACAAACCTTCCATAGGCGCCTCGTGTTTTCACTAATGATCTCATGTCAACACATTTTGAACCGCTGCGCCATTAGTATTTAGTTTTGAAATAACCCTGTGATAGGTGGATGGGGTAATAACTAATTAGTATTTACCCAAGCACGTTTGGCGCATAGTAAACTTGATGTTTTTCTCCGTACTGTAGTAAGTATAGGAATAAAATAATATACTTTTACGTTGCCACAATTCATCTCCCTTCATTGTTCTTCAAAATTACTCTGCACGGAGAATAGTGCTTTTTTAGGTCTAGTTGTTGTATGTTTTAGTTTGTAACTCGTATTGTGTATCCAAATAATGTTAAGAAAATATATTAACTTCCTATATCTTTATATATATATATATATATATATATATATATATATATATATAATTACGTACGTGTGTATGTCACTAAACTTCTAAAGCTAGCCTAAAGAAAATCCTAAAGCTCGATCATAAGTTAACCATCCAGGGACCCACTCAACAAATTCCGTTATATTTTACGCTATTAATCCCGCGTGGAATTTAAGTTTTTTTTGTGCGCGATACCCTAATAAAATAATGTTTACAAAATTAAAGAATCCTAATAAGCCTACTCGTTATAACATCAGCTATCTGCCAGTAAAGCTTAGTTTTGTTTACTGACATAAAAATGCATGCACGGATGTTATTTTTTCTTTAGAAAATTCAAGTGACGTGCTCTTTTGATTCGATCGATATAGGTCCAATTTTTTATAACGCATTAGTCATTTTCTTTAACATATGTTGACAAAACTACAAAACGTGGAGCAAAAATTAAATATCTGTGTTTATATTGGTTTAAACTTATTCATAAATAAATTTGATTGTTAAAAGAAATCGAATCTGTAATCCATTTGCCGTGTGGGGCTGACTTTAGAATTGTCCCACCCCTCCACCCATGGGAGTAGTAAGAGCCGACTGAGGAATACCGGGGGAGTGGGCAGCAGCACTCCTTCGAGTATTAGCAACATCCACTGCCATTGCCATCCCGCCTGCCAAGCGTGGCGATTACGGCACTATCCCCCATTCTTGGGGAGCCTATGTCCAGCAGTGGAAACGCTGATGGATGGATAAATCCATTAGGACATGACTAATTAATCAGTACTCGAGCCGTCAAAAGTAAATGGTTGGACGACAGACAAACAGACAATTAAATTTTTCTTTAATGTGTATAGATTTAATTATTGTGATATTGCCATTGCATAAAATAAGCTGTAGAATATATAAGATAAATACCGTTAGGTTCCACTAACTTGTGTGAGTATTCATATTATTTAAATAAAGGCAATGAACGGTTCCATAATTGTGTTTAAAAAGTCATCTTGTGGAATTGACGTCATATGGGGGAAGTTACGTATGTCTTTTAACATTATCTAATAAATAGGTTCTTACTATATGAAATTGGCGTTATGTATGGAAAAAATAAAATGACATTTTTAAATATATATTATATACAGGGTAATTTTTTAACCAGTGCGCAAACTTTTTTTGGTGGTTCTATATCAGTAATAGAACACATTTCCATTAATTGTTTAATCCGACTTTTTTATTTTTTTATTCGACTTGAAATCGTTAAAATATGGACACCAATCTTACGAGCAGTTAGAAGCTTTATTTTCTGCATTTTGATGGCCCTAAGCCCATGAAAGTATTAAGGAAAAATTAGAACTACTCTTACAAATAACTTCAGGTCACGACCTAACTAACTTAAAAAGTTTAGTTCGAACCTGATAAAATTAGCGGTCGGTAACCTGCATATATACCTACGCGTCGGCGCATTGACCAAGCGCCGATGTAGGTTATACCTACGGAAGCGCGCGCGTAGTGTGACAATAAAATCTGTTTCAAAAGTAAAACCTTTCGTTAGCGATAACTTTATTTTTTAGTACTAAAACATATCAAAATAAAAAATACCGTGTTCATTAAAATTTGCTTAAGATTATTATCTCAAAATTTGCTCACTGGTTAAAAAATTACCCCGTATAATAACTGCCTATGTGGTGCAGCGGTAGTGTAAGTGACTGCTTCGAGTTCGATCCCCGGGTCGGGCGGTGTTATTGAGATTTTTCGTAAAAAAAAAAAAAGAAAAAATTCTCAGTAGCAGCCTGGAGTTTGGAAATGTGCCCGGTAGACAATAGGCTCGCCGGCTATTACGTGGGACTTAAACATAGCTGGCGAATCGTGGGTGTTTAATACACCTCTGCCTACCCCTTCGGGGAATACAGGCATGATGCTATGTATATGATTCTACTTTTTTTTAATTAAATTATTTTAATTAGTCAATCAGAGTATGTGCCCTTGTTATTTATGCATTTTCGTCATTTTATTGATAGTTCATCTATTCCCTTGCTAAAAAATAATAAAATCTTTGAAGGCGAATTTCACTGCCCCATTGGAATTGAATTGTTTTTTCTTTGCAAGTTGTCCAAATTCCGGTAAAAGTGGTAATCTGTTGAGCAAGGCCCGGGGAATACGGTGGGTGTCCGAGAGATTCCAAACGCAACTCCTCTAATTTAGGGACCGTCTGTTGTGCAGTGTATGGTCTAGCGTTGTCCTGAAGCAGCAGTGGGCTAGATCTGCTGCAATCGTCTGGCCAGATCTTAGGAATCTGTAGCGGATGACACCAGCACTGGTCCACCAGAGACTTACCAGTACCTTTTTCTGAGTCGACTTTAACTTGGGGCAGGATTTGGCCGGTTCTCCTGGGTTCAGCCATTGGGATGAGCGTTTCGGATTATGGCACAGGATTCATTTTTCATCACGATTCTATTCAAAATTCCCTCGTTATGGTGACGGTTAAGTAATGTAACGCAGCACTCGACTCGTGTTTGTTGCTTTGCATCAATCAATTTATGTGGTAGCAATTTTTTTGAGCTTTTTCAGTTTTCCAATTTGTTTTAAGTGAATTAAAATTGTTTTTCTACTTACACCGAAGCCTGTCGCTAACTCTGACGTGGTTTGCGATGTATCCGCCTCCACGATCTCTTTTAATTCTTCATTGTCAACTAGTCTCCGGCCGTCCATCTCCAGTGAGATCAAAAGTCGCCAGTTTGACAAAACGCCAATTTCATATGTAAGGACCTAATATTTCCGTAATTATTATGTTTCGCGTTAAACATATTGCATTGGGTATTTTGCATTGTACAATCACATAAACAATAAATAACAAATTGGTGAATAGATAGCCGATAGAATGATAAAGTATGTTTAGCAGTTGTTTACTCGACAACGGTAAAAGGTTTGCGAGTCCCTCGCGGCGCGGAGCCGCTTGTTTTCATTTCGTTATTTACTTTTAATTTGGCAGCAAGCGGATGATGCGGCGGGTAGGGGCGTGTCGTGTGAATAATTGAGCCGACACAGAGTCGAAAGTCAGTATGACCATTCGTTCGTTCTGTAGTAACTGGTTCTATTAGTGTGTAAAATTTTTCCTTGAAATTTCTTTGTAGCAAACGGAGTTATAAAAGCAGGAGGCTCATATCTCACATTACAGTAAGTGGTAGGTAATTAATATTAAACCCACATTATCATTGCTTACGAAGTGAACACCTGGATGCCCCTGGTAACGAAATTCAGTTAATCACGATACTAGATGCATGTGGGAACTGCGCAGCCTAACAGATTAACCACTTAGTTCAGTATTGGGAGTAGAATCAGTTCTCTTATTCCTCTAGAAACCGAATGATACGAAAAAGGCTTGTATTCTTTAAATGTTTTTCTTTTATTGCGAGTGGTGGTAGACAAGCCACAGCCTACCTAATGGTAAATGGTAACCGTCGCTCATGGACTCAACTATACCGAGAGTATTGTCAAGCCACTGCTCACCATTTCATTTCACGGATATGAAATGTAAGAATTAACGCCCTCTCCTCCTCCTCTACACTCTCCTCCATCTCCTGCTACAATCAAAACACACAAATGTGCTACATAGCCAGTCACACGGCAGATGGTGGTACTTATCTGCTCTGGCCCGATAGCAAGTGAGTACTCCCTCTTGGTACCCAGCCCTAACACCAGTAATCCAAAGGGTGATGATTGGTTACGTTCCTTAGTCTCCTCGTACGACCTTAGTCCGTCACCACACAGATAAAATGAACTTATCAGTTTAGTTACTATAATCAGTAAGAAACACTCTCAGCACAAAGCACTGCTACGGTTGAGGGTCCATCAAGGTGTTCTTTTATTGCCATCGAAATAAATTGAGCGCCGAAGGCCCAAGCGGGGGGCTTGGGCCTTCGGCGCTCCGGTTATATCCTTATTATCCTTCCTAACCTCTCTATTATAATATCTATCCTCTTTTTATTATTCTTTCTTCTGTCCTCTCCTCAGTATCCTTCCTATTCTTTTCCTTGGAGTCGGCGACGCGCGAGTGATGCTAATGGTTTAGCTAACGTCTATAGTCTACGTTACCCGCTTTCCTTCAGGTGGGCCGTATGCTTGTTTGCCTCCCAAGTAGTATAAAAAATTAAAAAGCAGTCATGAGGACTGCCAAGAGAAGTGAAAACTTAAAACTATAAATAAACAGTTGTTATTTTTGTAATTAATTTTTGAATCTTAAATTAAAACTTGTAAACAAAAACAAAGTACTCGTCAAGACGAATCTTACGAGCTCAAACTAGATGGTGTTATGTCGTTTTATAACGGAGTTCCTATGGCCTATGGATATACCATCTAAAAACGCAGTACTCGTCAAGACGGACCAAACGAGTCCAAACTCGATAGGGTTGCGACGTTTTATTATAAGAGTTACTGTGGCCACCTTCCAGCTTCATCCTCACACCCTGGATACCATCTAGAGACAAAGTACTCGTCAAGACGAATCATACGAACCCAAACTCGATGGAGTTACGCCGTTTCATTATAGAGTTCCTAGATCCACCTTCCAGCTCCATCATCAGATCAGCTCCATGTCATCATAATATTGCATTGTCATGCGATATACATATAGGTGTAAAATTTCAGCTCAATCGGAAACCGGGAAGTGTGTCAAATTTAGTTTCCAATGCACACACTATAGCTGCGTCTCGTTACGGTGTCGCGAGCCCGGAGATTTTATCTTATCTAAAAATATACGTATCGCGCTAAAAGAAGTTTTCACTTCAAAAATCCACTATTTGTCCGATAACTTGCTTTATTGCCTCGTCTCATAAACCTCTGTGATATCGGCTAAATTGTTATTGTTTTCATGAGATATTTTTCTAATAATTTTATTACTTGTCTTATAATTTATGAAAAATATTCATTAGCAGACTAAGTTAAATAGTTTACTAATAGGAAACTGCCTATTACGTTGAAAATAGTAAAAAGTGAAAAAAAAAAATAGTAGGATGAAACCCATTGGAAAAGTAAGAAAATATTACAAAAATAAAAGGAAAAATAATTTACGGGTGATTTGAGGTCGGGAAGGGGGTGGGGGTGGGCTTAAGGGTAAAAATCGGTTTATCACGATTTCCGGCAAAAGTAAGAGTTCTATCGAAAAAAGTTAAATGGCAAAATTGTAGGCAATAAAAAGATCATTAAACACAAAGTGAAAAATGTGAAATCGAAAATAACAGTCAGGAGGAAATCGAATGCGAAAATTCCTCGATTTCACATTTTTCACTTTGTGTTTAATGTATAGTGCTAAGCATGTCAAATGCTAAAAATATATATAAAAATATCTAAATATTTAAAGGGTTTGCGTCATTATTAGGTAAAATCTTAGTTGTAAAATTAAGTTTACCTGGTCGGTATAATGTATGAAAATACTTCCGACAGATGGCGCAGGCGTCACCCAAAGACGTTAAGTATGATGTGTTATCGAAATTAGCAGTCAGGAGCAATTGTCACGATGGCTGAATTGGCAAAGCATCTGGACGGTATCCAGGAGATGCAGGTTCAAATCCTGCTCGTGACTGTTATTTTCGATTTCACATTTTTCACTTTGTGTTTAACCCTATATTTTATGCTATAAGAGTTACAAAAAAGCATACAATGCAGCTGCTGCTCAGCATTTAATATACCTACTATCGCCATATGTGAATTTTCACCGTTATTACGCCAGGTCTTTCCGTTGATATGTTAGTCATTCAGTTATTCTTTTATATATATACCTAGATACTAACACCTGAGGCATCGCTGCCAATCCTGGGAAAAGAATTAATAGATACGGAGGAGATGTAAGGGAGATAAAGAGAGGTTAATGGTGCTCTCATCCACCGAACGAAAGACAGTACAGTTGTAAACGGGAAATAGTCGTCCATTCTTTCATATCACATCTGCGAAATGAAATGGTGAGCAGTGGCTTGAGAGTGTTCTTTGTATATTGAGTTGAACGAAAGATACCACTTACCATCAGGTGGACCATGAATCGTCTGCCACATTTTTCACTTTGTGTTTAATGTATAGTGCTAAGCATGTCAAATGCTAAAAATATATATAAAAATATCTAAATAAGTAAGTAAGTAATCTAAATAAGTATTAAAGATAGGATTTGAAGGAAATTCTGTCAAAATATGTTTTTTTTTTTTTTTTGAGTAAATGTTCTCAGAAAATGCAAAAAAAAAAACATATTTTGACAGAATTCCCTTAAAATCCCATCTTTACTTAGAAAAATTTTTTTACTTAGAAAATTAACTATTTTCACATGTTTTTTGCAATATATATGTTTCATGGATTTGATTTTTTTTTATTTATCAATGTAACATGGAAACTTACATTTTTTTAGTAATTAAAGTGTAAATTTTAATAAATAGCTCAATATTTTACATAAGGATTAACAAAAAGTTATTTCGCTTTTTTGCATTTTCTGAGAAAATTGTCCATAGTAATGTATACTTTTTTTTGTACCATCAAAAAGTTAAGATTTCAACGTATAAAAAGTTTTTTTCAAAAAGCAGATATTTTGACGTCAGAATGTTTGATTGAAAATTAGGGTGATTTTTGATACAGTGAACAGGAAAAAATAAATATTTTGCATCAAAAAAAATTACAATGTGTTTGAGATATAAAAAGGTAAGTTTTCACCAAATTTCGCAAAAAATATTATTTTTTGTGGAAGTTAAAGTAAAAAACCAAAAAGTCGGTTTTTGAGATTTTTCACATATATTTTGAGGTTATGTGAAAAAAGTGTTTATACAAAAGTTGTAGATCTTTTTATTGCCTTCAATTTTGCCATTTAACTTTTTTCGATAGAACTCTTAATTTTGCCGGAAATCGTGATAAACCGATTTTTACCCTTAAAAGACCACCCTCACCCCCTTCCCGACCTCAAATCGCCCGTAAATTATTTTTCCTTTTATTTTTGTAATATTTTCTTACTTTTCCAATGGGTTTCATCCTACTATTATTTTTTTTGGTTTCGAAAATTATCAGCACTGGTCTAGAGGGCGAGTGTGTACATGGTAGCCTCATCTCGTCTCGGGGCTCTCGCTATGTCTCGGAAGAGTGTCGGTTTTTTGTGCTCGAGTAAAAGGGTCTCGGTGAGTCTTGCGATAAAACGAAACCGCGCCTGTACACACTCGTTCGCTTAGTTGCCCGCCAACTGCGTTCGCGTAAAGACGTGCTTTCTGCGTGCTACAACGATGTGTTCTAACGCTTTTTAGAAGCCTACTAAAGGCAATCATTATTTTGGAATCCTAAAAATGTCAGGCACAACGATAAGCGACTATTACACGACGCTTGGTTGCGGATAAGCAACGATTTTGATATCCCCGTGGAAGATCAAAATAAAAATATTCCTGTTGAATAGTTAGTTTCTTTTTCGCCATGGTTTAAAATATTTTTTTTTATGGTAAATGATTAAAAAATTACAATAACTAATAATAAAAAAAAACGCCGCAATTGTTTTTTCCACGTCCATCGCGACAGGCATCCGAAGTTCAATTTATTGATACAACGAGCGTGTACATGGTGTGCTCTCTTGTCGAGCTTCTACGAGACGAGAGTGGACGAGAGGTTCGCGAGACAAATATATGAGTGTGTACAGCCGCCGTAAAATATAGAAAGTAAATACTGGTAATATACTTTTTGATCTATATTTTAGCACTTGACATGCTCCGCTACTCTTAAAGTACAAATCATAATTTGTGAATAATACTCTTTTTCCTTATTCACAAATAATGATTTGTACTTTATTGCTAAAATAATTAAGAACGTTTAATAAAAAGTAAACCACAATTTGAGGAACACTTTAAAGTTTATTTTAACATAACTGAAATTCTTTCATGACTTTACATAACATAAAAAATTTAAAAAATTATTTTTCAAAACATAACGCAATAGTATTCGTCTACCCTTGTCACTCACGCAAAATAGTTCGTCTACCACTTAGTTGTGTAGCCTTTGCTCTTAATGACAGCTTTAATGCGAAGAAGCATGGTTGCAACCAACGCTGCACACTCCTCAGGCGTAATTGACTCCCAGACAGCCAAGAGTTTAGCCTTTAAGTCGCTCTTCGATCTTGATGGATTTTTACGGAGAACTTTTTTCATTTTCCACCGGGTTTCGATCGGCGACAAGTCCGGGCTTGTTAGATGGCCTTTCGATTGTATGGATGCTTTTCGCCAGTAGTCACGTCTTTGTTGTCCTTGCAGTATGGCAGGAAGCACCATCCTGTTGAAAAATGAAGGAATCTTGATGCTTAGTGACGGAATAGAGGGCAGTAAATTCTCTTCCAAAAGGTTTTGATACCTTGCAGCATTGATCTGTATACCACCAATACCTTGTGCAGACATGCAGCCCCATATCATAAGAGACGCCGGAAACTTCACTTTGCGTTTGAGACAATCAGTATGAAATGCCTCATTTTTGATCCGAATCACTTTTTTTCCTTTCATCGCCGTTTGTCATTTCAAATTTGGACTCGTCACTCCAAATGATACTACGCCACTGATCGGAAGTCCAATTTAAATGATCACAAGCAAAATTCAACCTCTTTTTCTTTTGTATAGCAGTCAACAGTGGTTTCTCCTTAGCGGTGTAAAATCCTTAACCCATTCTTTTTAGGACTCTTTTGCATGTATCAACTGAGACGTCTTTGTGAATCATGTCCTTCCATTGCACCGTGAGTTCTCCAGCTCGAGCACGACGATTATTTTTGATAATTTTCTTCAGAATTCCGTTTTCTACTGCACTTGTGATGCGTGGTCGACTATTTTTTTTCAAACAAGAAGTCGTTCTATTCTTTTTATAGTGCTGAATGATAGATTGGACTGTAGACCTGGGAAGTGTCAATTCTTTAGATATTTGGTAACTTGATTTGCCAGCATCGACCCCACAAACTATTCGCTTTCGAAGCTCTTCACACACGGGTTTGCCACGATCCATTGTTATTTGAAAACGAATGAAAAAAACGGAAATTTTCAGAATTTATACTGTCTCACTTGACAAATGACAGAATTACTTTTACAAATTTAAATTATGCAACATAATTGTACAAAGAAGGAATAATCTTATTTAACTCACCGATAGACGAACTATTTTGCTTATAACTTCTTCGAATTTAAAACAGGATATGTATAAATTTAAAAAGTTAAAATAGTTGATTGGTTCATAATTAAAAAATGGCATAAGTAACGCGACATGTGATAGTAGAACAGCTTAATATTTTATATAGATATACAAAAATAATGAAGTTAGAAAAAATCTCACAGAGAAAATTTCACACTAGACGAACTATTTTGCATCGGGGCTCGTATGTGTAACTACGTATTGACACAATTTTGGACAAAATATACCTGTCGTAGTTACCATCTAAAGAAAAACTAAAACATCAAAAAATGCTTGCCGTGCAGAGATCTCCTTTTATTAGTGCAAATTCTACGAAAATTCCCTTAATTTTAGATTTAACAATATTACATATTTAGGTTGATTTGTACAAAATTCTAAAGTCTATCCTGTTTGAATTGGTTAATTTAAAATGCCTCATTTATAATTACCGAGAGAAAGAAAGTTAATTACGTTCGTTACCATGACAGTTGCTGTCGAGACAGACTTCTTCCGAAATCCTTTGAATCGTAGAATAATAGATGACCTTTATAGTAAGAGTATTTCTGTTTTTGTTTATGCTATTGTTTGTTTTCCGGTTTTCTGTAGCGTATATTTTAATATACCTAATTGAAATCTAAAATTGTTACTTTGTGCGAAGCCTTAATTGCAATTAGTTTTCCTCCTCCTTTAAAACGGCAGAGACCTTTCCAGTTTTGTTATAGAAGCTCAACTTCCATCATCGATACATACTTGATAAAAGAGTAGACCCTGGTGTGTCAATATTGTAGGAGTTGAAAGAAATGGAAGCGGAACAATAAGAGAAAGCGATAGTTCCCTAAACCTAGATTTTAGAACATTCACAGATTAATTAATATAGAGTACAGCGAATCCCTCGTATTAAACTCAAGTTTAGATACGAATAGTTGCCTATTCTTACGACCATTACCAGGGTTTAATAAACGTTACAATCCGTCAATTTTGTAAATAAGTGATATTTGTAAAGTTGTATGACAAGTGTTGTTTAGTAAACCTTACAACTATGTAAGAATTTTACAAATAAAAACTTTATAAATATTACCATTATAAATGCTGTTTAAAAATAACTAATAATAATAATATTTTCGATTTCACATTTTTCACTTTGTTTTTAATGTATAGTGCTAAGCATGTCAAATGCTAAAAATATTTATAAAAATATCTAAATATTTATAGGGTTTGCGTCATTATTAGGTAAAATCTTAATTGTAAAATTAAGTTTACCTGGTCGGTATAATGTAAGAAAATACTTCCGACAGATGGTGCAGGCGTCACCCAAAGACGTTAAGTATGAATGTGTTATCGAAATTAGCAGTCAGGAGCAATTGTCAGGATGGCTGAATTGGTAAAGCATCTGGACGGTATCCAGGAGATGCAGGTTCAAATCCTGCTCCTGACTGTTATTTTCGATTTCACATTTTTCACTTTGTGTTTAATGTATAGTGCTAAGCATGTCAAATGCTAAAAATATATATAAAAATATCTAAATATGCAAAATTAAACTTACTATATAGGATAATTGTATGTAAATGCGTTTCCGGTAGATGGCGCTGGTCGTTAAAACAAATGTGATAAGGAAATTCGGATGATCGAAAGTTCTCTACTATAGCTCAATGGCTTAGAGCACTTCCCCGGATTGGAAAAGACGCGGGTTCGATTCCCGCTAGTACAAAAAATATCTTTTTCCTTATTCACAAATAATTTGCGCTTTAAAAAGTGGCGGAGCATGTCAAACGCTAAGAAATATAGATCAAAAAAGATTTCGATGGATTATTGTTTTATGATAGCTCTTGGTTAGACATGAAAACTGGTGTACGTTTTATTCAGTTATTATATCGGGAACCTGAGACTTAAATGCTAGATTTTCCTGCGATGGAGCGTCGCGCAAACGCTAGTATTAAAATAAATCAATAAAAAATCAGTACATACACTACATACTGTATAACAATATGTCTGTGTTCAGGACAGGAGTACGAAACCGTACAACTGCCAGAGAGGTGTAAAGACAGGGAGACGTTATGTCCCCGAAACTCTTCACCGCTGCATTGGAAGATGTCTTCAAGCTCTTGGACTGGACCGGATTCGGCATCAACATCAATGGCGAATACATCACTCACCTTCGATATGCCGACGACATCGTAGTCATGGCAGAATCGCTGGAGGACCTTGGCACCATGCTCAATGATCTCAGCAGGGTTTCCCGACTAGTGGGTCTCAAAATGAACATTGACATGACGAAAGTCATGTCTAATGTCTATGTAATTTCAGCACCGGTCCTAGTCGGGAGTGCGCTTCTCGAAGTTGTCGACCACTATGTCTACCTGGGACAAACAATCCAGTTAGGTAGGCACAACTTCGAGGAAGAGGTCAATCGACGAATCCAACTCGGCTGGGCAGCGTTCGGGAAGCTAAGGAAGATCTTCTCGTCCAATATTCCGCAGTGTCTGAAAATGAAGGTCTACGACCAGTGTGTGTTACCAGTGATGAGATACGGAACAGAGACTTGGTCTCTGAATGTTGACCATCAAGGATAAACGTATCAAGGCTCAAAGTCGCTCAGCGGGCCATGGAGGGGGCTATGCTTGGTATTTCCCTACGGGATCGTATCCGTAATACGGAGATCCGTAGGAGAACAAGAGTGACCGACATAGCCCGCTGGGTTGCCATGCTGAAGTGGCAATGGGCAGGCCACATCGCTCGACGAAACGACAACCGTTGGGGAAGAAAGTTTCTCGAGTGCCGACCACGTATCGGACGGCGCAGCGGAGGACGGCCCCCCACCTGATGGACCGATGATCTGGTCAAAGCTGCGGGGAGCCGTTGAATACACTTAATTTTTACATTGAATTTTTTTTTATTGGGGATTAAAACATTTTAAACATTTACGTACATAGTTGTGCTTTCAATTAACAGCCAAGTGGCAATAACATTGTAGAATAGAATAGAAGTCGGCTACGCTAACGTTGTCGTTGTATTCTACTAGCGTTTATGCCACTTGGCTAGTGGGGGCTGTCGTTCACAATCAACTAGTTCCGTTAAACAAAATTAATTTCCCAAAAATCATTTTTATATTCATGCATATCGCTTATCAATTAAGAAATTAATTTTTCAATACATAACTTGTTTAAACCTAATTTTGAATAAACCTTTAGTTAAGGTTAGCTGTTATACTAACTGCAAGTAATAAAATAACACAGGTTTTTTACATCGAAACTTGTAAACTGACTATAACAATCGAATCTACACGAATTTAAACCTATCCAGCCATATTTAATTTTTAAATATTTTACTTAGTTAATATGTTTAATGTTTACGTTAGTTAGTTAGGTATAGTTATTTAATATTTATAAATAGCTTTTGCCCGCAACTGCGTACGCGTATACCGGATTTTAAATCTAATCAAGAGAAATTAATCTAAAAAAGTTTCATTCAAATTCGTTCATATATTATTTGTTTTTTAGATTATATCTCGGGTTCCCGATATAGTAGCGGGAAAAAACGTATATCAGATATTAAGTTTATTTATGTCAGATTTTACTTCATACCGAAACTCCAGGCAAAGATGTCACCTCTCGCGGAAAGAAGCAGTGGAGAGGGCCAGGGCTGATCCTTCCGCAGACCCGAACCGCCGTCAGCGACTGGGGCGGCGCAAGCGTGAATATTTGCGCCTAATGCCGCCCTAACTGAGGCTGCGTGTGGATGGACCGGGTAATGTCCGCCACCCGCAAGGCCTCACGCGAAGGTGCGACACTCCGTGTGCGGATGCGTCGCTCAGTTGAGGGTACTCGAAAAGCTAAGCCGCCGACGGACCACTGACGAAATGTAATATGGTTCCGATGGCCCGCCAATAAAAGCGGAGAGATGGCACACGGCGGGTTTATTTGGTAGGCGAGGGCCGCACACTACCCTATTCGTTGCCCCGAACGACAGGGTGTGCGGTAAGGTACATTTTTTCCGCGCTAAAAAAAAAGGCAATGATGTCACCAAATAACTGTAATAATGTGTCATATACCATTTTCGTTGACAACGACGAGTTAAAAAGTTAACAATGTTTTACCAGCCATCTATCATTAATCATTAACAACGCGACTAAAAACATGATGAAGATTTCAATCCATTATAGTTTTTGGATTAATGAGTTTATTACCTAACATCGAATTTAATTATAACAATATAACGATTTTATCTCGCATTCAATTTAACAAAATGAAAAAGGAATTGCAATTTTCATGAAAAGACCGATGCAAATTTCCACTACCGGGGGGCTCAGAATTGAGTACTGTACACATAATATCAATATTATCTTTAATTGCTGTTCGTTAGTCTCGCTAAAACTCAAAACTGGCTTGACCGATTTGAATAACCGTTTCTTTGTTTTGTTGCTTTAATACAGGGGTGGTTTCAAAGTTAAAAAGGGGGGTGGGGGGAAGCCCAATAAAAAAAGTACAGAAATAGAAAAATTCAATATTGGTGACTTTGTATGGATATTTGGCTAACAGACGACAAAATGACAGCTACTATTATTCATTTGAATTAAAAGAAAATTTAATAACCTATCTAAATCCAAATCTTAGATTGATTAGGATTGATAATATCGCTGATAAAATAAATTGTAGGTGATACGAAGTTCACCGGGTCATCTAAGTATTTTAATTATATTATATTTGACAGTAATTCCTGCACAACTCTCTGTAGTGGTGATCGCATTAGGTATCCCGCTTGTGCACTAACTAATAAGTCAGTCTTGAATGTTTAGGATCCTTACTAAAATTATAAATGCGAAAGTGGTTTGGTTCCCTTGCGATAGGTATTTTACATAAGAGATAATTAGAATGCGGTAGAGTGATGTATTTATATAGACCGCTAGAGTCGCGGCCTCAAGTTAAATAAGTGGTCAAATATATTTTTTTAAGTTTTTATGAAGTATGGCGTAATTTGTAACATCATGTTTATTCGCGTTATATGTAAATGAAAACCGCGTATTCGAGGTCGTAGTGCGACGACGAGGCTTGCGTGCTGCAAGACATTAGTTCCCTGACTAGGAGTTCACGGGGGGTGGCTTATTGTCTCGCGTCTATTAATGCCAGTGTTTATGGCAAATTAATTTCTGCGGCAATCATTCTTGCCTATATGTACCGTGGTCTACCTTATGTTAATAAAAAGTCATTACGTCTTTATTCTAAATGTTTTTATTAATATGTGCTCGGCGCTTCCCATTTATTTTTTAAACTAACACATACCTATACTCGTCTGTTTGCTGTACGACTGATGGAAGCGAAATATTTTTGAACTTTTGTCATTGTTTTGAAATATCCCTAGGGGACAGTCTTGTAAATTGGATTCAAGTTTGAATCACGCACTTCGAAGACTTTTGTTTTGGATTTTCATTCAAGAATGTTACACATGTAGATATGAAATTTATATATGTAGTAATAGAATCGACCACTTGTGAAATGATAGTTTTTCATGATGAAAATACCCGCAGACTACATCACGATATAGTTCCAGATCAATGAAAAATCAGCGTCTGACTATATGAATGGCTAAACTTCATAACATAGTCAAATATTAGTGATCATATCATAAAATAATTACATTTTACACCGTCAGAGTTGCTGCTATCGTTTTGTTTTTGTGATGCGTCATGGTGTACAGTTATTCTCACAAGAGCTAAGAACAAGAGCTAATAAATAAGGTAGTGTTGGTTTTTTTTGTGTCCTTCAAATTATAGTAGTAAAGTCCCCCGCGATACAAGTTTATACTATAGTGGTTGGGGGTGTAGCTTATTAAAAAAAATAGTTGTATTTATTTTTTCTTGTCAAAATAGACATCAAATTACGTTGGTACTTAGTGATGTTACTAAGTCTTATGATAAGCTTTAGCTTTAAGGCTTTTGGTCGCGGCTTTGCCGCAGCCAAAAGCTAGTTTTGGGTCAGGTTCCCGATATAGTAGCGGGATAAAATGTATACCAGTTATTAGGTCTAATCAAGAGCTATCAAATAGTAAAAGTTGCATCAAAATACGTTTAGTATTTTTTGCTTGATGTGCGAACAAACAAACAGATAAACAGTCGAAAAATCTAAAAAATATCGTTTTGTGTTCAGACAGGCCTATATAAGCCTTATACAGTATTTTTTTCTAAAATATCCTAAAATGTACAGACACAGGTCTGTTAGTCGCGAAATACACACAAACGGCGAGGAGTTCGGCGCGGCGCAGGCACGATGCCGCTTCAAAACCTTTGCATACAAAATGTACTAAGGAGACGATTGTGAATTACACTCAAGCGGCGCGGCACAGGTTTAAATCGCTTCCCTGCCGTATTCGTTCCACGCCTGTGCCGCGCCTTAAGCCTTACGCCGTTTGTGTGTATTTCGCGCCTTACAGCTTTATAGTAGTATAGAAGAAGTACATTGGAGTTTTCAAATTGTAGCGCGTTTTTGTGTATTATTACCATCTTCATAATTATATTATTTCTCAAAAGGTATTTTTGTGGCTTTTAAATATTTATTACTGTTAATACACCATAATATTTTTTATTTTGTTAATATAATACCTTACATACACCTTTACTAGGTTACCACATTACCATTATTATTATCAATTTGTGTGTTCTCATGCATTTGTGTTTTATGAGTACCTTTTTTTGTTTTAATTATTATGAGTACCTACGTAGTAAAATGTTTGTCAAACTCACGCTGTAATTGTAAAATAAGTAGGTAGTTTTTTAATAATTTTGTAGTATGTAACTTTGAATTCAAATATTGATTTATCCGTTGATTGATTGATGACTTAGTGACCCGTATGAAGTATTCGCGTATTTCGTGTATAATTTTCTTATATTTACTGTATCATATAAAATATTGATATGTTGTTGTTTATTATACAATGATATGAATTAATTTATTCTCAGTGGAGAACTGTGAACATGGATGTTGTAAATAAAGCAAAAAACGGAAAATAGTAACAAACACCTTAAAACAAAATATACTCCGTAAATATAGTAAGTTGCTTGTCTTCTTAATAAAGTGTCGCTATGAAAAATGTGTATGTTCCTTATTTATTTGGATTTTTTACTAAAACTTTGATATCATTGAAACCCTACATTAATATTATGTAATGAATGTTATAGGCCACACGTGGATTGACATATCAACAAACATTGATATTTAAACTATATCATGAAGCACAACCACGTGATGAAATGGTAGGTATAGAATTGGTCACTTCATGAGTAACTTCTAAGATCTGGCTACGACATACTCGTATATATATAAATCATTATTTCTTCTTAATAAGTTGATCACGAGATATTTACTGTTAAGCTGTCGTTATATATTCAAGAGGCATTTTTGAATTATTGGGAGGAGGGGTCTAAATGGAATTATTGGTCACGAGGCAAGGGTTCGTGGGTAGAAGTTTGAAGAAATTTTCAAACCTTCACATAAAGGTCCTATTGTTTAACGGTTTAATTGCCTATGATTTTCAAATAGGAAGCCTTACATAGTCTTAAGTTGTTGTTCGGTTTACATCAACAACTGCTGCTTAATTAATATTTACTGCCATTATTTTTTTGGTGTTAGGATCAATTGATTGAGTACCTACGCAGTAGAACAGTAGTTTTTATTTCAGGCATTTTTTTTTTTAAAAGACTACCCACACCGGCTTATAAATTGATAATACTTTCTACTCTTTTTTTCACCTAGTGGTAGAGCCTTGCTTATCCCAATATGAATGGGCCGGCTCGATCGGGGAATTACCACTACCCTCTCACAAAAGCTCAGCGTGTACCAACAGTAGTGGTATCTACCGTTGTATTTCGTAAGGTGAGAGTGTCGAAGGCCTGAACCCCATCCCTATCCTCTCCTTGTTATTCTTCCTAGCCTCTCCTTAGTATCCTACTACTACCAGGCGTACATCACTCGCTCAACACCCCGAGTTAAATGCCTACCGCTTCGCGTACCGACCACGGTACAACCGACCCAAGACTGTCGCATGCGCGCCTATGCGCTCGCGTTTGTTGTATTGATTAAAATAAAATTATTTACGCGATTTAGGGTATTTCGACAATAGAATTGAATAACCGAAAATTCAGAGCTAAAACTAAACGCATATTATGATCAACAAAAAAAAGCAATGTATAAAAAAATAATCCGACTTGAAAATAACATTTAAAATGATATTAAAGTAATGAAATAGAATCTACTAGAAAAATATTTTTTTTAAGTTTTATAAACGTCGGTGGAGTCAGGAGTCTCCGAAATCGGGGAGCGGAAACCGGAGAGTGTATGAAGAGAATTATGAATGTTGAGGAAGCGATAGATGTGTGCAAGAACAGAGCCTTTTGTCACTCTGTACTCTGCCTACCCCGCAAGGGAGATAGCGTGATGTAGTAAAATCATCATAGGTGCAACCCTAGCGCATTTGTTGAATGACGCGGTTGCCCGAGGATCACGCGTTGGGCAAAACAATCTCAACTATATTTCTGTGTTAATAAGGTACATTTCTTCTCGTTACGAACAATTACTGTTATTATTAAGATTTTGTAGGCTATTATAGAGAGATTTTGGGCAAGTTTTAATGGAAGTGATGTTTCTGTCCGTAGGACTAGTATCTATTCTGTGCTACTACTAGGACTTACCCTAGGTTGCGCGCAAACCACTAGGTACGCAAACCACCGCGCCATGTGTGCAGTCAGCCATCAGCTAATGTTTAAGTTAACCAAAAAGCAAAAAATAAATTACTTAACAGTGCCTATGTTCTTAAACTTTTTTTTTTCGTAAATATTGTTATAAGAAAAATATATTTTTTTCTACTGAGTTTTAGTCAATAGTTAATTAGTTTATACGTTAGTATAAGAAATTAAAAAAATATGCAGCTCTTTCTAAATCATTGGACATAATACAAGCCTTTAAACTTTGAGGCCAGTTATCAATGTAAACATGCACTTTTTCCATGGGAAAATCTTTCTCTGCCAATCTTATGGATTGCATTAGGGACTCCAAAATTATCGTGGCGTTTAGAGCATGCCATAATCTCTAAAACTGACCATAAATCATAATCCAGCGGATTAAGATCGGAACTAGATGACTGCCAGTCTTCAAGCTCTGATGAAGTCAAAAACGTTCGTCGCCAACCACGGCTGTGAGTATCCAGGCTTATGACTTATTTCTAGCTGAAAGTATCATTCTGGGCTTTGGAACATGATGTTGTTAAGAAATTTATCCACCTTCCCAAGAATCGTATCTTGATACAAGCTAGGTGCCGAACTTTTTCACAAAGATAGGGCTAAGTCACTCGTTTTGATGGCTAATACCCCACCAAACCTGTAGTCGGAAAATGCCCACGCTTATCTCTGCTGACTAATTGAGAAAGTTCTATAGAGTTGAAAATAACCCCTTGGTCTTGCTTGTTAAAATGTTGCTCAATAGTACAAAAATTCTCGATCTACTAATTTTTTATTTTCTGTGGGTGCCCTTTGCGTCCCGCTTAAGTTTTTTAATTTTACCACGCCCATTTTTAAACTAGGTTCATTAATGACCAGTGTCTTTTTATAAAAGACTCAATGTTCAAGGAAAGTCCTAAGTCATCTCTTAAAATACGCAACATAGTTCTAGATGCTATATTAATTTACCAAAAGTTTGGACAGCATCTCTTCGAATTCTATTCTCAACTAATATGATCACCTTTTTAGTACGATCAGAAACAGAGTAGGTACTTTTCGTTGTGCCTATTAAGTGCCGGGTACACAAGCATTCGACAAATACCAAGCGAATGTAAAACTTAAAAAGTTGTTTAGATATTTTTATATATATTTTTAGCATTTGACATGCTTAGCACTATACATTAAACACAAAGTGAAAAATGTGAAATCGAAAATAACAGTCAGGAGCAGGATTTGAACCTGCATCTTCTGGATACCGTCCAGATGCTTTACCTATTCAGCCATCCTGACAATTGCTCCTGACTGCTAATTTCGATAACACATCATACTTAACGTTTTTAGGTGACGCCTGCGCCATCTGTCGGAAGTATTTTCATACATTATACCGACCAGGTAAACTTAATTTTTCAATTAAGCAGGATTCCTGCTCCTGACTGTTATTTTCGATTTCACATTTTTCACTTTGTGTTTAATGTATAGTGCTAAGCATGTCAAATGCTAAAAATATATATAAAAATATCTAAATATTTAAAGGGTTTGCGTCATTATTAGGTAAAATCTACTGTACCTAATGAATATTGCTTTTTTTTAATGTAACACTATTTTTATGACTAGACTGTATATTGGTTAATCAATATTTTGAATAGTAGGTAAGGTTGTCACTGACAATAATGAATAGCTAAAAGTAGAACGAAAGCAATCTGCAAAGCTTCATGGATGCAGAGCTACCGCTGCAGCAACGGTGTTTGTTGACGAGTCCGTAGGTGGGTAGGGGGGCGCGGTTCGTGCGGCCGGCGGCAGGTGCGCGCCGCGGCAGTTCCGCGACTCTCGCCGCTCGAATGTTACGTACTGACGGGAGACATGTAGCTCCGTGCCGAGCTTGCGGACTGTGAAGTGACCTGCGTGTTGTGTATTGTTTTGATACGGACCAGTGACAAAACTTTATTATGGTGGTGTTAGAAGGAGGTGGAGCGCTGCTGGAACCAGCGCTTGCCCTGGACGGTGCCGCCGCCGCGTGCTTAGAGAGAGCTTACGCTCAGGCTGACGTTTCATTAAAACTTTTACCAAAGCGATACATTAACCTGCATCAGTGGTTGTCGCCAGTGACCACCTCTGTTACTGCCGCTGCTGCCGCTGGGAAAGATCTCAAGTTACAAATTGTAAGCAACTTTCTGTCGTTTTCCGATATCTTGAACGGGTGTAGTTTATTTACTGTTAACTTTATTTATTTACGTTAGACCTGAAGCTCTTCCTTCTATACTAAAATACTTTTATGGAGTAAAATGTTATCAATAAAAAATGACTACCTATTACACAATACACATGTTATCCTACTATTACTAGTTTGTAATTGGTATGTTTGCAATAATTGATAAAATATGAACAATATAACATATAAGTAACAATATAGTCTCGAAGATATTTAGAATCTCATAACAATACTTCTTCGAACTTTATTAAAATAACGGATACGTACCACCTGCCCGATGGTATTTTCTAACATCTTTGAGCCAGAAAGGTAGGATAACGGCTTGCATCCTCCTATTTTCTTTGCGGTGTGATGGCAATAATTTTTTGTAAGGCGTTCTATTGTGATTATTAAAGTTTTTTTTTTTAGCAATAATGAGATATTTACAATGATCCGAAACATATCGTAATTAAAACGCTAATATAATGCGGAGACAAATATGTGGGATAAGCCGTTGAAGATTATCGGTCGGTCAATAAAAATATTCAAATTATTGAACACTCGTTGGAGACTGGTAACGGAGGGGGACATGAAGGGTCAGTATTAAATTTGTACTCTTCCTGTGGATAATGGACTAAGAATACTGTCACTACCTTATTCATCTTGCGGGTGTCGTACGAGGTGACTAAGGGCTTCGAATAGATGAGGCGACGGTACGATAAAGCATTTTATCTTCCATCCATCCATCCACCAGCCTTTCAACGTCCACTGCTGGACATAGGCCTCCCCAAAAGAACGCCACAACGAGCGGTCCCATCATGGGGGATAATGCCGTAATCGCCACGCTTGGCAGGCGGGTTGGCGATCGCAGTGGATGTTGTTAATACTCGAGAGAGTGCTGCTGCCCACTCCCCCGGTATTCCCTCAGTTGGCTCTTACGACTCCCGTGGGTAGAGAGGGGTGGGACAATTCTAAAGCCGGCCCCACACGGCGCATTTTATCTTCATCCAAAGTAAATTTATACGTATGTACGTACAAGATACAGATTCCAATGTTCAGAGATCGATCCACTGCATCAAAGATTTGTCTTCGCGGAATTGTCGAGGGCACTAAAGGGTGCTGCGGCGGGATGTGACGGCATGTTATGAGAGGTAATGACACGTTCCTACGGCATGCTTAGGGACCTGAAGACATGACGCAGCATGCTGAGAGATGCCAACGCTTAGGACGATATGCACTGAAGTCGTACAGTAACGTATATAAACGAGCTGACGACGCGGTTTGAATATCTACCTAATATTTACTACTCTTACTGCTCTGTGACTGTTCTTCGTCTGCATAAGAGATTGATGTCTGGGTAGCTGCCGGTGTGCTACGGTATCTAATAAGCCGCTGACATCTTCAGAGTACGCTAAATATCCTGCCGTGCTATTATCACCCATTGCATTACTGATGGTAAACTAAGAAAAAATACTGTATTATGGTATTTAGAAGGTGTCTAAATCAAAACAATATTTTGTCTGTTCATTCGCGCATCACGCAAAAAATTGAAAGTATTAACTTACATTCATGTAACTTTTTTATTTCATAACTCTTTAGTACACTCAAAAACTAGTATTATACTTTTATCACACTACTATATCAGGAACTTTAGATATAACTTAAAAATAGTAAAGTCTAGTTTCAATAAAATATAACCATGTATACCGCGAAAGGATTGGTGAGGCTTAAACTCCAATTGAATTCTTTCAATTTCTTACTTTTTAAATGTTAGTTTTAAGCTATTTGATATGATATTGTACAAAATACCTAAAAAAAAACAGTGGCTCGATCTAAGTAATGTCAATTGTAGTACTGAAATTATTATGCTATACATCAAACTTAATATTACAAAAAAAAAAAAAATTATGCAGAAAACCTTAGATACTTTAAATTATTAGTATGTATGCGATATAAGTGATACTTTTTCTCTTAATTCAAGCTACATTCTACGGAGTCTTCCTTTTCGCCACGTTTTAGGTCTATGGTAGACGTACGCGGTCGGACGCCTGCCGCCAGCGGTATCACGCTGCCCGATCTCCCCGTATTCATCGTCCGAAAAGCGCTAAATGTAGAGACACAAACTACCTTTACTCCTAACTTTTTGAAAGTTCACATTTACCGTCTAAACTTACATTACACAAATTGGAAACTCTTTCTATTTCAATGTTATTCACAGTAGGACCCTTTCAAGAACTTACCGCATAAAAGTCCAAGTGAAAGATTAAAATATATAGATTTTCCGAATTTATGAACGTAGTAATTTATACTATTATAAAGCTGTGTCTATAACGTTTAAGATATTTGAAAAAAAAAAATTCTCTATTAGGATATATAATCGTGCCTGAACACAAAACAATTATTTTACATATTTTTTTTTGTCTGTTTTGTTCGTTCGTGCATCACGCAAAAACTACAAAACGGATTTTGATGCAACTGTTTTAATTTATAGCTCTTAATTAGATTTAAAAACTAGTATACATTTTGTCCCGCTAGTATATCAGGCACCTGAGGTATAAACTAAAAGGCTAGTATTATAATGCAATACGTGAAAGGTTAACTGTTAAAGTCTACGAGTCTACGGCGTAGCTGCTATGTGCGTTAGTACAACGAGACACCGCAGCACCAGTTTATTTGCAACTCCTACCGCTTTTGTTATGCTCTGTCGTCTGTCCGCTTTGAAAAATTGTAATGCAGTTGTATTGTGGCCACGCCA
The DNA here is from genome assembly GCA_948253155.1 of Leucoma salicis. Lineage (NCBI taxonomy): Eukaryota > Metazoa > Arthropoda > Insecta > Lepidoptera > Erebidae > Leucoma > Leucoma salicis. Next base: position 8,259,358 of record OX411805.1, on the reverse strand, counting down.
CGGCTTGCCGCGATTGTGCACATAGCTATTCCTTACTTTAAACTTATGCATTTTAATATAACTAACTCCCTATCCAAGTTATACTTTAGTGTGCTTTTAAGTGTGCTGCATCGATTCCTAGAGCTGTATATAGCCTCCGTAGGAGCAAAAACATTAAAAAAAATAGAAGAGGAAATATAGCATCAAAAAAATCTAGGTTACCAAAAGAGTAGGTATTACAAGTTCACACCTCCCTTTAAATAAAAATGGTAATGTTAACTAACATGATGAGTAAGCCGTCGCGAGTGGAGAGATTGGGCTTTTTCTTTGGAATTAAGTGCATACGACACGGCAAATCTTATTATTTTACTTATCCATGCAATATTTCGAAACGGTGCCGCAAAACTTTTGTATTTTTATTTTTTTAATGAGTCTAGCACACACAACACAACCAAGGTTTTGTGTTGTGTGTTATACATGGGGTTACATATGCAGTGGAGTGGTGGTGTTCAAGACGAGGGCGGGCGGTGCGCGCGAGTTACGGAATACATTAACCGCCTCCAACGGTGTCGGCGTCGGTACACCATAATATATTTTACGGGCGGTCATTTTCGACAATTAACCACATAAAATAAGTGAAATTATGCATGCGGTCGACGACGACGTATATCACGTCCAGTTACGGGCCACGATACCTAACTACATTCATTATTCAAAGAAATGTTTCGCTCGTCCAGGTCGTCGTCCGGAAGCGCCGGCTCTGTTCGTGTGATTGATGGACCCCTTTATTTTTATTGTTCTTTTTGTAATTAAATGCTATGTTGGTTTATACATCAGTTGTCTCAATTCTTCCATAATTTCATAGTTTTATATGTTCGTTGAGGTTTTTACAAGCTTCCAGACATTCAATACAAGTAGTAAATAATATAAATTATTTTCGTTCAAACTCGTAATTTAGCAGGACTTTAAACGGTTGGATTCATTTTCTTTTGCAATTTCCTACAATTTCCGGCTAGCGTTTGGTATGTTGATGCGCTGGATAATCATTTTCATGTAAATCTCAGTCCGGATCCACATAGCTAGCTGTGTAAGGGTCAGTAAATATTACTCTTAGCATATTTAGGTATAATGTGACGGAAAAAACAAATGCAATGCTTCTCTTTTATCTATACTATTATAAAGCTGTAACATAGCTATGCCTGTACATTTAATATTAAAGAGAAAATGACTGTATTAGGCTATAGCCTACAGCTGCGTGTCTGAATACAAAACATTTTTTTTTAGATTTTTTTGTCTGTTAATCTGTTCGTTCGTTCGCGCATTACGCAAAAACTACTGAAGGTATTTGGATGCAACGTTTTACTTGATAGCTCTTGTTTACGACTTAAAAACTGGTGTACATTTTATCCTGCTACTATATTGGGGAATCCGAGATATAACCTAAAACCTCTAGCTTGTAGGCTCCGACGCAGGCGAAAGCTAGTTTACCGTATAGTCGTAATATTTTGTTTGATTCTGTTAGGTCTTACTGTGTTGATCGTGAGTATTTAAATACTTTTACTACGAAAATGAGACGATTACCTCGTCTCATTTTTAGATATGTTAGTGTCTTTAAGTAGTTTTTAGCCTATAAAATACTAACGCCATATGAATTGGAAGACATTATCCTGATACAAAAATTTCACAGACATATCTCTCATGTATTTTCCCGAAGTTAATTTTGTTATCATCATTGTCTTTAGCCTGTAATAATTTATGATTGTACATGTTTACTTATATATTAGAGCATCAGCATTAAACGCCCTTGCCTTTTCTAAACTCACTGCACAGATAAATATTTTTATACTTCAAGTTTATAAATATGACGCGTGTTTCAAGTTCAAGCATGAGATCAATGTCCTGACGTGTGTCGACGTTGAGCGCGATTCTGTTGCGTAACGCATGTAGGCCGCACTCGACGCGCATGCATGCCCTACATGTGAACCTCCGTCGATTCTTACTTTCTGCCTTGATATATCGAACAAATCTATATGGGGTTGATCTTGTTTGACCACAAATCGCGTGTAGATATGCAAAAAACTTTAAAGTTTATAGTCTTAAGCTCGTCTACAATTTATTTAGCATCTCTGTAGAACTCTTTATCTATTATCTCATTACATTTAAATTTCATAATATCTAATTATAACCAAAAACTAGTTGCGTTATCCTAATTGTTGTATTTCCGTAAATTCCTTGAATTTGTCGAGTACCCACTGTACCCAGCAATAGATATAGATACTTGAGCTATAGAGAAGTGCTCATGCCCGACAGGCAATCACCTTGAGGTGTGCTACTGTGCGTGAGTCAGCTCCGGTGTGCGATGTGACGGCGGCTGATCAAGAATAGCATGCGGTCTATTTAAGAGTCCTCTGTTTGTTTGCCAGCGAAATGTGTCATTGTTAACTAATTTAAGTAACGACCATTGCCAGATGTTACGACATCGCAATCGCTCGAAGCAGTTCGTAGTTGAATTTCGACGTTCCTGTAGCCCAGAGGTTCAGGTGGAGCTCTTCTACCTGTCATAAAAATATATTAACAGCCTAGATGATCCGGTAAACTTCGTATAACTTACAATTTATTTTATCAGCGATTATCAATCCTAATAAATCTGCATCGTCTAATCGTGCTTGTAATGCAAATAATTTAGAAAGAATGACAGTGGCGGTCTTTTGTCGTATGTTAGCCAAATACCCATACAAAGTTACCAATATTGAATTTTAAAATTTTTTATTTTAGGTTTCCCTTTTTTACGTTTAAACCAACCCTGTATTAGAGCCAATAAAACCATTATTCAAATCGGTCAAACCAGTTTTGAGTTTTAGTGAAACTAACGAATCACGATTGGTTTTTATATATTAACAGATAACTAAAGAAAATATGGTTAAGGTGGAGGTCACTGTCAGATCTTTAATGATTTACGAATCCTTGCAACTAACATTTTTGATCTATATTTTAGCACTTGACATGCTCAGCTACTCTTAAAGTACAAATTATAATTTGTGAATAAGGAAAAAGAGTATTTTAGAGTACGAGCGGGAATCGAACCTGCGTCCCTTCCTTTCCGGGGAAGTGCTCTAATCCATTGAGCTATCGTACCATTTCTAGAAATAACGAATTTCCTTATCACAAAATTAAACTTCATTCAAATTCATACTATATAGTATGAATTTTAATTGCAAAATTAAACTTAATACATTGGATGAATGCATGTAAATGCATTGCCGATAGATGGCGTTGGTCTTTAAGACAAATGTGATAAGGAAATTCGGTATTTCTAGAAATGGTTCGATAGCTCAATGGATTAGAGCACTTCCCCGGAAAGGAAAGGACGCAGGTTCGATTCCCGCTCGTACTAAAATACTCCTTGTCCTTATTCACAAATTATAATTTGTTCCTTGCAACTAATTTGATACTTACGGTACATTTTTAGCTTTCTTACATGCACAACAAATAATATTTTATAAGTTAGATAGTATTCCGTGAGCGCGAGAATACTATCTTACTTTTGAAGTTATTACATCACTAGTATAAAGTGATAGATTTACTAGGCGTATTAATTATGCCTTACTTAAATAAGCAATCTGTATGCACAAAATGTTAGTAACCGCAATGAACGCAATAATGAAGCTCTTTAATTTTTCAACGAGGCAGACAAAGTTAATCATTTATTAATTAAACGTGAAGTACAGGTGGCGTTGTCATACAGATAGCCTGCAACATTATCACTTGAGAGTTCCGTAAACATCAGAATGTAAAACACGATACCGTTTAGCCACTTAATTAATTGCCGTGACCGGGAGTACGGAGCTGAGAGCGAACAGTGGTCGTCGCTTGCTTGTTATGGAAATAATGAGAGCAGTCGTAGCGCAGTCAACCACCCAGTTGCTGTACAAGTTCCTCTACGTCTGTAACGTCCAACCAACCTACTATTTTATTATGACATCTTATGCGTAGACATTTTGAGCTTGTCCGACTTCGGAGGAGAATATTTTTTACCCTTTTCTTATTTCTTTACAACCTGTATGCCATCCATCAGCCTTTTAAATTCCACTGCTGGACATAAGCCTCCCCAAGAATGGGGGATAGTGCCGTAATCGCCACGCTTAGCAAGGCGGGTTGGCGATCGCAGTGGATGTTTAATACGCGAAGGAGTGCTGCTGCCCACTCCCTCGGTATTCCCTCAGTCGGCTTTTACCACTCCCATGGGTGGAGAGGGTGGGACAATTCTAAAGCCGGCCCCACACGGCCCTACTACCTGTATTATAACCCCGTAATCGCCACGCTTAGCAAGGCAGGTTGGCGATCGCAGTGGATGTTTAATACGCGAAGGAGTGCTGCTGCCCACTCCCTCGGTATTCCCTTAGTCGGCTTTTACGACTCCCATGGGTGGAGAGGGGTGGGACAATTCTAAAGCCGGCCCCACACGGCCCTACTACCTGTATTATAATTTTTCAATTAGTTAAAATAAAGATCATAATTAATAGTTGTACTGCATCAAAAAGTTTTTAAGTGTAAGCCTACACTTAAAAACTTTTTGATGCCATAAATAAGTATGTGAAATGTGTATGTGTAAATAATTATGTATAAGTAAGTGTAAATAATGAATCTTGCAGTATCTCAAGAACCCCTCCTATGTGGCCTACATAGCAGCCTCCAGATTTTCCATTTGTGCCTGTCTTCAGCTTCAAATATCCAGTTTGTCTGCTATTTTTACTATGTCGTTTTACCATCGGGTAACATATATAAAATGATATAAAACATTTCCGTTAGGCACATGGGTTTATTGGGGTCGTGTGATTGAGGTAACCGACGACGAGACGTGTCACTTGATTTAATTAAGAGCCGCTTTACCGCTCGTTCCTTCAAGCTAATGCTCCACACGGCGCACTGGTTAATTTCGAACAGACATTTCGCCAAAGATTTATTTTAATATTGAACACATCGTGTCGTCCTTGCCATCCACATAGAAAATTTTCGCACACCTATTACGCATGATAATAAGTTACACACGTATTATGATGCACATATTGAGAAGAAAGTTTGTTATTTATATACTTTCAAGGAAACTTGATACGTCTTAACAAGCGTTTTTGCACCGTTAGCAAAAGGGTAAATTATGGTCGCAAGGTGGAATCCCTTAAATCCGCTAGTGATTGCATCGTTTAGTTCAAATAGTCCTCATATTTCAGCAGAGATTTTCTGACTTACAATTTAATAAATTGAATCCATTTGTTAAAAGTGAACCCGTGGTGTATCTGCCACTGTCTAATTCTACTTTTAACATAATATTTTTATGGTATATTAAAATTGTCTTTAAAACTGGTTGTTAACTTTTGTATCGTTTAAATAATTCCAGCATTATAATTTTACAGCTCTTCTACTTACTAATTAACGGTTCTGTAACCACAGCGAAATTTACAAAAAAAATTCTCCTTGTTGCCACATATTTAAGTACCAACGAAAGTGAAAAGTTGCTATTAAAACAATTTCACTTTTTTAAGATTTTGTAAATTTGTCGATGTTGGCATCTAATGCGCTACTCGTGTTGGCCGTCATCACGCGTCGCGGGAGAACTTCGTTATTAATTCACCGTCTCTCAACTCTGACGCTTTTACTCACTTAATGTCTTTATTTCGCGAATCTAAATAGGTAGGTACCCTACCATTGTAAATTATAAGGCCGAATAGGTAATTTTAACATCACTGTCACAAACATTGTCGTTTATATATCTACTTGAAATAAGTATTACGTACGGTAGATTAGAAGTATTTGCGCCTTTTAGTGATCCGTAAATTTCTTGCCAAATGTTATTTTATGTTGAAAAGTTGTTATTTTAGCATGAAGCATTAGTTTACTTAATTATAAGTCGTGATGTTTGTGATAAAGTTATTGTTGAGTACGGTAAAACTTTATTCGTTCTTGACAATTCTGGTGCTCCACAATCGGCAATTACATGGTGGCCAAAAAGCGTCCACGCGATGTTGATTGTGATATTGTTTGATTCGGGGACTATGCGCCGCGGGCTTTGGCGAGAGGAACGTCGCGATGCATCGCGGCTGCCACCCGCATTTGTGATGCAAATTGCTCCCGACGCGGCGCGCCATACCTGCTGCAACCATTGCAATTATCGTGAAAAATATTCATTTGTCGGTATTTAGACTCCTGTTACCATAATGCCGTTTTAACTAAAATAGATTTTATTAATTTATGTATTGAACTGGTTTAAATTTATATTACTTCTTTGGTATTCTTTTATTAAACATATCTACGTTTGTAGTTTGAGTCGTTATCTGTAATTGTTGGAATTCAATAGCTAGCTGAAATAGCTGCAAGAACTTTGTGTGAAGTTCCATGAGAACCTAAAGCAGCTCGGCAATAAACTGAACGTTATCATATTTCAAACGGTTTCGCAAAACGAATAAATAAGAACGGAGGCAAGAAGCGTGCGGTGAAACCAAGTCAAAGCGTGGGTATTAGAAACGCTCCGATTACCAAGCTAAGGCATGCCGCGCTGCAGCCCGTCCTCGTATCACTGTATAATTGTTTATATTTTTACTTCTTTATATTAAACAATATTTCAGTTTTAATCAAGTCACACTCGTTGCCATTACTATATAATTATGTAACCAAATGTTGGCCCGAAATACATATTTATATAAGAAATACCTTTACCTTATTTTTCATAGTAATGTATACTCAATAGGTATAGTAGAATAATCCGTTAGCCAGCTAGTTTTTAGGTTTATATCTCAAGTTCCAAGAGCTATCAAACAGAAATCTGTTCAGTACTTTTTGCGTGATGCCCGAACAAATAAACAGATAAAAATTCTATTAAAATTGTTTTGTGTTCAGAGACGCCTAAATATGCACATTCACATTTTCTCAAATATCTGAAATGTATAGATCTCTGTTACAACTTTATAATAGCAAAGATATTCTTGTATTAGTGTCAATTTTATTAATCTTTAGATTATTTAGGCGCCAGTCGTTAATAAAGCACGCATAATCATAAGGGTATTAGGTGTTGTACCTGTATGAATAATATAATCCCGATAAAATGAATGCTATAACGGAACCTTTATAGTTTGTCAGTGACATCGTAATATATTTAAGTAGGTTATAGTGTAATGAAAGTTGATAGTGAAGTGGCGAAGTGGGAGCGTCAGACAGGTACCGCTGCTGATGGCCTGACCGCGTTCCTATAACGGTATCCACTCCGAAGTATTTATCCGGCGCGTGGCACACTTCACGCGTACATTCACCTCGCACATCTCTGTTGCGTTACCTGCCTACCATACCTTTAGTACCATTGACATCAATGCCTGATTTGAAGAAATGGTCTAGATTTGATGTTCTAACTAAACTAAAAAGGATCCTTCTACACCAATATGAGATAACAGGTAGATTATTTGTCTTAAGTAGAGGCAATGTTCACCCAGATAGACAGACCTATATTAAAAATTTATAGTTTTTCTAAATTTCTTGTTGAAGTTCTTAAGTTTATTAGGAATCTGCTAGCTACGTGTATACTTATTATATACTATGGTTACATATTCCCAAATATTATAGACACAATAAACGTAAAATATGGTTTTGGTCAATATCAACGAAAAAGCAAATAACTACGTCTTTTACAGTTTGTAAGGAAGCCGGGCCAAAATACCGTTAGAGTTTGTCGAACTGTAATATTCTCTTGACCAAACTTGGCTAAAAATAATGTTTTTATAATAAATGCGGATTTATTACCTATTTCTTTTGTTTGAACTCTGATTTTCGACTAGAATGCGCCTGTTATTTAAGTACATCTTAGTATCGTGCCGTTAACACTAGTAACCATTGATCATAGTACCCTTGCATTGACTAAATATCGTTTGCTGTTCGGTCCACCTGCAGTCTTTATGTGGGATGACATGACGATTGTAATGTAGTCGAAAACGTGATGACTTAGCAATATGCATTATACATACTATGTAGCCCTTTGAACGCGGCCTTTATAAGTGACATAAATGGTTATAATTGAGGCCTCTTCGCACACTTGTACATCACTAGGACAAACATTTCAAATTCTAGTAGAAAATATAACATTCACAATTCCATGCTGCTCTACCCGTCTACCGCCTACTTTACTTACCTATTCATCTGTCTTAGCCTTCCCCGGTAAAATTAGGCTATTAAAAGCAAAAAGAATTTATCACCACACATTTGACTAGTATTTTCAGAGATTCAACCAACTAAATCTACTCTTTTTAAGATATTAATTACTAGCTGATGCCCTCGTCTGCGTTGCTTATAAACGGAAAATACACTTTACTAAACACGTAGTTCCTATACGCGCCAACGCCATACCTCTATAATTTTATTCATATATTATTAATACTATACTTAAGTTATTACCATAATTTAAAAAATGCTATCATGAGAATGAGGTGAATTCGTTGTATTAACCATGTTTTACTAAGTCTTCTAATATGAAGTTTGCCAACTGCGACAACAGAAGAATTAAGAAAGCTATTTCGCTGTCCCGCTACCACGTCAAGAGGCATAATTAGATTGAGTTTGCTCATTCTCCTTTCGTTTATTTTCCGAAAATGAGCTCTTGCTTCTTTAATATCTTGGTATAATTATTTTTCATTTCACGAAGAAAACGAACAAAGTTACATTATTTGCATCAAATTTAGAATGCATTTACTTGTAAATAATTACACAAACTTAATCGTTTACATTATCTTATTAGAATTAGTAATATGCTAGCCTTTGCCTGCGGCTCCGCTGCAGCCAAAAGCTAGTTTTTAGGTTATATCTCAAGTTCCCTATATAGTCCATCCATCCCATCCATCGGCCTTTCAAAGTCCACTGCTGGACATAGGCCTCCTCAAGAGAACGCCACAACAAGCGGTCCCGTCATGGGGGATAATGCCGTAATCGCCACGCTTGGCAGGCGGGTTGGCGATCGCAGTGGATGTTGTTAATACTCGAGGGAGTGCTGCTGCCCACTCCCCCGTTATTCCCTCAGTCGGCTCTTACGACTCCCGTGGGTAGAGAGGGGTGGGACAATTCTAAAGACGGCCCCACACGGCCCAATATAGTACCGGAATAAAACGTGTACCAGTTGTTAAGTCTAATCGAGAACTATCAAACAAAAAAATTTACTTCAAAATCAGTTTAGTAGTTTCGGCGTGATGCGCGAACAAACAAACACAAAAATCTAAAAAAATGTTTTGCGTTCAGACATCGCTTATATAGCCTACTACAGTATTTTTTTCTCAAATATATTAAATGTACAGTCATAGCTCTGTTACAGCTTTATAATAGTATAGATTATGTCTCGTATTAGTTTATGAGAGGTATGCCCAGTTAGCTAAGCAAGCAGATAGCAGTAAAAGCCCGGAGGTCGTTGAGTTAAGGGTTGAGTTAGCGCAAAATTGCAGTGAAGGTGAGGCCCATGTCCTAACGTGCCACTTCATTTATGTGTCCTCATTACCCGCCGCCTATGACCCCATAACTAATTCGCATGTTCACCACTAGCTACTGTTTCCGACTTTGTCTGCGTAAACTTCAGAATTAGGTTTTGATAACTAACTAAATAGCAAATTATTATTATCTTTATGCAAAACTATCTAGCCCACAGGAACCTAACATTTTTGCTGGATCATAATCTTAATTATCATTATATATTATTATTAGAGCGTTTCTTTATGTTTACGATATGTATTAGATGCATAATGCATAAGCTCTTTCTGAATTTTAGATATGCTGTAATTGAAAAAATATATCATATCTTTCTTACAGTCTTATTAGGTGACGCCATATTTATTTCGGATGTATTGTGAATACATTCTTACGACAACGAGCCTAATTCTTACAATATTAAGAATCATACCAAACTTCGCGACCTAGTTCTAAGCTTACTCGCAGTTATCCATTTTTATTTCACAATTGCTTTGGCCTGAACGGAAGGGTACCGTCTGACCAACTGTGAAACACATACTGTGTTTTGGTGGTTGTGGATGTTAACCATTAATTTCCCATCTGAGAAATGAAATGGTGAGCAGCGGCAGTAATAGCAGTATTCTTAGTAAATATTGCTGAGTACCTGAATGACGGCTACCATTTACCATCAAGTAGGCCGTGACTCGTCTGGCAAATGCCAAAAAAAGTTAAATACGACACATAGTTGTCTTTAGAGACTAGAGACACAGATCTTGCTATTCTACTAACAATATATTATTGTGTTTCTTTTTTTTTTGCGTAGCTCAATTCAAAGCCTTCCTTTTTTCAGTAAGAAAAACGTAAAGTACTAAGAAGTACGTAATATAACATATTACTTTCCCCAAAAATTGTTCAAAATTAAAACATGAATGTGAATTATTGGTTTTAGAAGAAAAATGAGTGCACAGTTAAATGCCAACGCCCGCTTCTTGCGTGCGTGTGATTACATTGCCGTGTAATATATTCACATTTTCACCACCTTCGCATCCTTAATGTTTCGTTATTGTAATGTTATTTACTACTTTTTAGTTCTAGCCATTTAAAGCGTGTTATTTCAGTTTTTTAAACTATAATTTATTTTCTTCTTTTTAGTCTCAAAATAGTATCAAAAGTGCTGTAAAAGAAATAAAACCTACTTATGCCGTGATAATTTGCCTTTAAACTTCATCGGACGGACGGACATGGCTAAACTATAAGGGTTCTTTATTGGCTACGGAACCCTAAAAACCGATAAACTCTATAACTCAAATTATTACATTGTCATCGGTCCTTGATAAGTGGTTGAAAATCACGTTCGAAGATTCCGTAGCGTGTTTTTTAAAGTTATATAAATTAACAAATCTTATTTTGCAAATTGAATAATGAAATAATCTTATCAGATTAGTGTAGTGTCATCGGTCCTCGATAAATCTACAAAGTTAGAATAAAATCTGACCGTTTAAAGTGGGTCAAAATCGCGCCCAAAAGAGTCTGTTACAAACATACAGGTAAAGCTAATAAAAAGCGTGTAATTAATTAATGTTCAAAATTAGTTCAAGGTTCAGTGGTGAACAAACAAATTCTTCAGCTTTCTTATATTATTATCGATGTCACAAATTGAATTTCAGTCGTTGGTATAATGAAAAGATTAAACTAGATTACAGGTCTTCCTAACTATCAATCATGTGTCATTTACTAACAGTATTGTCGCTGGCCTTCTGCCAGAGAGTTGCACACATTCATTACCTCAACAAATCCGATTATTAAGTGTTTATTTACAATGCAACATGGATAATTATGTGTATCTATAAATTGTTCCCGAATAAAGTTTCAGGCGAAGAAGGACATAACGAATGCAGAATAACGACATAATCAACACAAATAATGCAAGCTTTATCTCGTCCGCATAACCAATTTACCGTTAAACACTCATGTATTTCGGTCATTGATTTAGAACCATTACTATTCAGATCATCCAGAAGACGTGGTTCAACTCAAACTAGGATATAAGCGTTACGGAACGGACTACATGTCTCTTGCAACATCTTGTTTTATTTCTAAAGTTTGTTTGTTATCTTTGTTCAAGTAAATTCCAAGTCGCAATGAAAGTGTTGATAACATTGAACTCTTTGATTTCTCGAATGTATAAAAAGATTAAAGTGAAAGTAGCTGCATAGCGGTCACGCATGTCGCTTGAGCTTATAAAACGAAAACAAAACCCTAGTAACCCCTTTTTTCTTTATATTTATGCCGCTTTCTTTAAGCATTCAAAGAATATTTACCATATTTTTACGGTTCTAAGCTTATTTATTCGTCCTGAGAAAACTTACTACGGCTACAAAAAGCTGATACCGTTAATGGTGTCCGACAGATCCATTTAAGCAGACATGCTCCGTTACATCAAATCGATCGTATAAGTTATTCTGTAGGTATGCACTGTTTCTTTTAAATGGCGAATAGTACTTTTTGTTTCTTCAGTGACTTTTCTTTGGTATCAAATATTATATCAACGTTAATGTTCGCTCTTGGCAAATATATTACACAATAATAATGCGTCGTGGGGTGAATTGTTAGGGAACGACAGCTAGGTGTGGCGCGGGAGCCGTCGTCACTGCGGTACCCCGGTGATGGTGTTTTTACGATTGGGGTGCGCCGTGGCGCGGGCGCGCCTGCTAATTTTGATAAAAGCACCGTCCGACCGCACCCGGCCGTCGCCGTCACCATTGCGACTAATAAATACTCGTCTATATCGTAAATGTTTACCTCGCTTATACGGGTATACTGCAATATCTTGGCTCTTATTTCGTGCTTTTGGTAATTTTACGTATCTTTAAAACGATGTTGTGACTGTGTAGATTAAAACTTTAGGTCTAAATGTAGATTTATGTTTGGATGTAAGATATAATGTAGTTAGTAAACTATTCTACTCGACATAATACTTATCTCATTAATTAATTAAAACCTATTAGCTTTTAATATAATTTACTCGTACATTAACACTTGATCTATTTATTTCATGCTTTTCGTTAAAAGAACTGGTTTAGTAGCGACAGACGAACTCATTAAAACGCAATGCGAAATCTACCACCACCTAAATTGCATAGCCGTTGTCTTTTCTTAGTAAAACCAATAGCTTATATTGTTGGAATTGAATTGGTTTGTATCGCAGTGCAAGTATTTAATGTACCTATTTTGCAATCGGATAACTATTGCCATCAAATATTTAGATGTTTTTATATATATTTTTAGCATTTTACATGCTTAGCACTATACATTAAACACAAAGTGAAAAATGTGAAATTGAAAATAACAGTCACGAGCAGGATTTGAACCTGCATCTCCTGGATACCGTCCAGATGCTTTGCCAAATCAGCCATCGTGACAATTGCTCCTGACTGCTAATTTCGATAACACATTCATACTTAACGTCTTTGGGTGACGCCTGCGCCATCTGTTGGAAGTATTTTCATACATTATGCCGACCAGGTAAACTTAATTTTACAATTAAGATTTTAAGAACCAACGGCAGGTACTCTTACTTTTGTTTCGTATGGTAAGTGAGGGCGCCACGGGCCCAAACTCCTTATTATCTTTCATCTCCACCCCCTATCCCTTTCGTTGTAATAGTCGACGCGCGAGTAATGCCTTTGGTATTACAAGCGTTTAGAGGCTACGATAACCGCTTACTATCAGGCGTGCCCAATGCTTGATTGCCACTGGCGTAGTATAAAAAATACTAATGAAAGAATGTAAATTAAACACGCCTATACCAAAATTTTATAGACGAATGTAATTTTTCCTGGATAATTGACTTGATTTTTATTTAGGCTTCACCTAGCCAATTTTAGCAAAGATGTATTTTTTTGTATGTATAGTTCAATTAATACCTACTTCAGAACGAACTTGTTACTTAGGCCTTCTTGTAGGTGTATAAGGTACTACGGGTATATAAAGATCTAACTCTATATTGCCCAAAATTTTTATTGTTAAAAATTAATAAAACACATTTCCATTGGGCATTGGTATATTATTGGTTAATACAACTTCGTAAGACATTGTATGTTATGGAGCCACTATTATTTAATTTAATAATTTCAACCTAATGTTATATCAATATAAAAAGATAAGGAGAAATTTGGGTGAGGCGTGACGGAATGGGCGTGGCAGTTGCTCCGCCCAGTCGAAACCACGCCTTCGCCCTTTGCCACCTTTTAACTGACTATCTTAAGCCATTATTTCGTGTAGGTACTGAAACGTTTTTGGAAAATATTTTACAACCCCCATGTAAACAAACATATCGAGATAAGTACCTAACTACTTTTATCTGTGTGGTGACGGACTAATAATACAAGTGTCACCACCCCATTTTTGGCCACGGGTGTCGTATGAGGAGACTAAAGGAAGTGCTTTTATCATCCATTAATAATATTCACGGACATTTTTCACACAACGTCCTCTGGTCCCAAACTAATCGTAATGCTTATGCTATGGGTACCAGATTACGGATATAATAGGTACATATACTACTTTTTTTTTTTGTAAATACACTTTTTTTTTGTAATACATATAATAGAAAACACCCAGACGCAGTACAAATATCTGTGTTCATCACACAAATAATTGTCCTTTTTTTTTTCGCGAGGAAAGAGCGGGCGTGCATAGAGGTTATGCCGGAGTCCCAATTTTTTACAATTGGTATACCTGCTAAAACCCCGCGGTGTTCCTTCAGACTTCCTGTGGCCAGGGGCAAGGTATACGCACTTCGCATGATTTCCTCCACCCCTGGCAGGTATGGGCCTCCAGTGCTGGTGGCCCCGTCTGGTTTGGGGAGCCTGGCCCTCCCTCGTCGAGAGGCGCTCGCGAAACACGTGCGCCGCCATCTCGGGCCTACTTCTGTTAGGGTGGCGGACTGCCCTGGGTCGACAAGCGCCTTTCGGCGCCCGGTGCGTCTTCTGCGTTGCGGAAGATGGCTTGTAATCTCCCGCTCACGCTCCGCCTCCTCCTTTGCACGCAACACCTGCTCGCAAAAGGATACGGCGGCGTCCCACCCACTCTCGCTCCGGACCATGGCCTTTACCGCGCGGCTGGGAGCGAAAGTATTTCCACCCTGACTGCCGCGGCGAGTTCGCGGCGGCGCTGCTCTGCCCAAGCTGAGCAGTCCAATAGCGTGTGCAGCGCCGTGTCCTCAGGGCAGTCCCCGCAGTGATGGTACCGGGCTGACTCCTCTCGGCCTATGCGACACAGGTACTTTCCAAAGCAACCATGCCCGGAAAGCACCTGCGTCAGTCGGAAAGAGAGGGCGCCGCGTCGTCTCTCCAGCCACTCGTCCATTATGGGACTTATCGCCTCTATGAGGCGTGACCAGCGCTTGGTCGCACAAGTCGTTCTTTCCACTCCGCCAGTAGGATCCGGTGGAGCTCAGGCCGATACGTCATGAGTTCACGAGGCGATAGCTCCAGCCCGCGCTCTAGTGCCTCTCCACGCCAGCGATGCGGGGATGCGAGAGACCTCGCCTCCAGATCCCACGGCGGAGTTCCAGCAAGGAGACTTGCCGCCTCATAGGAAATCGTGCGGTATCCCCTAATAACCCTGACGCCCATCATCCTTTGCGGTTGCCGCAAAATAGCAGCATTGCGGGCCGTCAGAGCACCCGCCCATATTGAGGCGCCGTACAAGGCCATGGACAGCACGATTCCCACATAGAGCCTTCTGCAGGAGGTGTCGGGTCCTCCCAAATTCGGTAGCAGCCGCGAAAGTGCGCCCGCTACGCGAGTCAGCTTGGGGACCAGCCCTCGGAGATGAGGTCCGAAGGTCCATCGCCTATCGAGAACCAGGCCAAGATATTTCACAGTTGCTGCGATGCCGATGCGAACACCTACAACAATGCGTGACCCTGTTGGCGGCTTTTTCCGAGGCCCGTGGAAACAAAGAGCCTCGGATTTGTGCAGAGCGACCTCTAAGCCCAGCCGCTGGATCCTTGAGACGACCTGTGCGACCCCGACTGATGCTAGGTCAGCGGCGTGCCGGTGGGTCGTCCCCCGCCCCGCGACCAACGTTTTGTCGGCATAACACGTCACGGTCACACCGCGAGGGAGAGCACACCGCGCAACACCCAGTCGTAGCCGATGTTCCACAGAAGTGGTCCTAAGACCGAGCCCTGTGGAACACCGCACGACATTACCCGTCGACTTCAGCCATTGTGACTCGGGTAGATCACTTCTTCTCTCTGATAAATAAGCCCCGACAATACGGCGGAGGTAGCTTGGCACCCTATGATAAAAGAGTGCCTCCCTAATACAACTCCAGGGTAAGGTATTAAAAGCGTTAGCAATGTCAAGGGACACCGCCACGACAACCTCACCCTGGGATATTGCTTCCTCCGCCAGGGCTCTCACGTGCATTACTGCATCTATGGTGGAGCGCCCTCGACGGAACCTTAATTGGGTTGCCGACAGATTTGGCCCCGCCCCTTCTAGGTGTGCGGCGAGGCGGTTAGCAATTATTCGCTCAAACAGCTTGGCCACCTCGTCAAGAAGCACCAAAGGGCTGTAAGCAGATGGCGAGTATGCAGGGCGCCCCTCCTTTTTGATCAGGACCAATTTTCCCGTCTTAACCCCCGCCCCATGCGCTGAAGAGCCCTCGTAGTCGGGGTTCGATATCTGTGTTCATCACACAAATAATTGTCCTGAGTGGGAATCGAACCCACGACCTCGTGCACGGAAGTCAGTTACACTACCGACTACGCCACGAGGCCTGTCTTCCATTCCGTCCATTCATTGCATGACTGGTGGTAGGGCTGGGTACCAAGTGGTACTTAGGTATTCACTTGGTATCGGTCCCTAGCGGGTTGGTACCACCATCTCGCGTGTGACCGGCCATGATGCTCATCGGTGTGTTTTGGTTGTAGCGGGAGGTAGCCGTTAATTCTTTCATTTCATATTTGTGAAAGCGGGCAGCAGCAGCATGACAATACTCTCGGTATAGTCGAGTCCATGAGCGACGGTACCATTTACCATCAGATGGGCCGTGGCTCGTGTGATACTACATGCAATAAAAAAAACAATTATTGTCACACACGGCTCTTTATTAAAATAAGGCTATTTCGACCACTGTATTGTCTTGTCGTTTCGCCGATGCTAAAATTACATAAAATAACTTTACTTATAAGTTGTTATAAGTAATAGTTAAATTTTCTTTAGAGATTCTCAACTGTCTTATCGTTTCAATTGAGCATTACTGTGGTTTCCAACAAAAATCTACAGTACAACGTTTAAAAAAATCTCATACTAAATTCTAATACATTTTTCATATTTTGGTCTGTATTTTAGCACTTGACATGTTCAGTTACCTACTGAAAAGAACAAATTATTTGTGAAAGTGGAAAAGGTAACTACCGCAAGCAGGATTCGAACCGATTACTGCTTGCAGTAAAGTTACCTTTTTGTAATATCACAAATAATTTGTAAATTTTTTCATATTTTTTATAAACAAGCAACAAACAATTTTATTGTCAAAATGACAGCAAAGCTAAAGTAACAATAATTATTGTTCTACCTGCTAGTGATGTCATCTGACGCTAACGACATTTTAAAATGTAACAAACTTTAAAGTATAAATTTACTGTACATATTTAATTTCGGGAAAATAAAAAATATTTGTTATTTGAATCTAATTATTTTGAGTAATAATATGGATTTTCAAAATAAAATTAATTGCAATGGCACCAAACCAGACACTGTTGTTTCTTCAGTGTCCTTAATTATGTCACGAATTCTATAAAAACTACATACTTATATAGGTATCTTTATTTGTGTGTATTTTGGCTTGTATTTATGTAATATCCAAAGAGGTACACAAAGTCTCCGCAGAAGTTGTCAGTTTGATGTTTGGAAATTAATTACATTTAGCGTCTGATAAGAAAAGAAATGAACATTGCAGGTCGTAACCCGCGGGGCAGATAAACTCGTTAGAACAAGATACACCAGCAAGAGCATCGCTGCGGTGGTGCCGGGCCACGTTACGGGCCGACGATATCCCTGTAATCTTATTGTGACTCCCGACCCCGTCGTTTCCGATTCTGTCTAAATTACCTTTTGTACGTACTTGATCGACAATCTAATTCGTTACAATATAAAACGCTTTTATCTCAATTTGCGATGTTGTTTGGATAACAACGGTAGGAGATATTAAAGGAGAAAGGTGTTGGGTTTGAATGAAGCACGTAGTACCTCGTCTGTGCCACTAAAAGCTTCTTGTTTACGCAGCGTTCGATTCAAGAGGCGCGACTACGTACTTGTCCTTGTAATTGATTGCTTTGTTACGTAATTTGTTTGCCGCCACCGAGTGAAGCGTGCTATCCTTGTGAGCAGTAGCGCTCGTCCTCGTCATTTCGCCCGTAAATAATAAATAATCTCAACTAACAACAACGAACGCCCGCCCTAATGACGCTAAGAAACTAGTTTCACGGCTATGCATGCCCGCTCTGTGACTCAGCACGGCATATCTCTGTTCATGTTGATGAATCGCGTTATATTAGGATAAACAACTATTAAAACAATACTATAGCATTTATAATATTGTATTAAAGTTCCCAATAGTAACATTTAATTTGTACTAGTTGACCCGGCGCAATTCGTACCGCCTCAGAATAAATAAATTTAATTTTAACACAGGTATTATAGCTATTAATTGAAATTTATTAGAACATAATTTTTTCCCATTTATGCACTGTACAAAGATCATAAAAATCGGCCTTACTGTTCTAGAGTTATAAATGGTGTAAATAACCGACGTTTTATATAAATATACTAGCTGATACCCGCGACTTCGTCAGCGTTAATGATTTACTTTCTAAATTCGACACCTAATTTACCTGCGATTTTATAAAACCATTGAAATGTATGTGTATAAAATGAAATTTAACATTCTTAATTCAAAAAAGTCTAAACATGTGTCTATATCTCTAAATTAGTAACCTACCAAACCACCCCCTCCTTCCCTTCCTATTATTTTAACTGACCACTTCCTCATCTCCTTTATATCATCATTCCTCTTCATGTCCTATAGATGTTCTTGGGGTGGATTACTCGAAGGCTACCTTTGGTATATAGGCTACCACGCCAACCACTCAGAGGGTGGCAAACTTACCGTCTTACTCACCATCAAGCCGTACAGCTTAGTATAATTATGTGTTATAAACATTGATGTATAAACAAAAACATAGCATCACGCCTGTATTCCCCGAAGGGGTATGCAGAGGTGTATTACACACCCACGATTCACCAGCTATGTTTAAGTCCCACGTAATAGGGGGCGAGCCTATTGTTGTCTACCGGGCACATTTCCAAACTCCGGGCGGCTACTGAGAATTTTTAACGAAAAAGCTCAATAACACTGCCCTACCCGGGAATCGAAGCCGAGACCTCATGATCAGCAGTCGCTTACACTACCGCTACACCGCAGAGGCAGTATATATGTATGAAACAGAGAAGATCCACAATTAGGCACGGCACTAAAAGTGTTCACTATAAATGAGTGCATATTACGCTTTCCTGCACTCATTTCGTTTAGTATTATTTTCCGCAAAGTATCAATGTGCCTAATAATACCAAAATCTCTTTTGAAAAACTCATTGAATGTCTCTTTTTCTCTCCTTCTTTCTGAATAGTGTCATTATGCTCACGCACGCCGTTAAAAGTTATTTAATATATAAAATTCTCGTATCACAGTGTTTGTCCCCATACTCTTCCGAATCGGCTTGACCGATTCTTATGAAATTTTATACGTATATTCAGTAGGTCTGAGACTAGGATGTAAATTAGTTTTTATACACCTAAGTGAGTGGTGGTCCACCCCAAATTATTTTTATCTTTTTGATAAAATGTTTTTTTATGATTCTGTATTAAGAAATACATAAAACTCTAAATTTTCACCCTTCTACTGTCAACCCCTATTTTGTAATAGCGATATTAGTACTTTAATAATTTTCATTGCAATGTACCACACGAAAAAAAATATAAGTTCGCCGGATGAGCAAGAGTAAGAGTAGTTATTTTATATAATCATACATACATATTGTCACGCCTTTTTCCTCTAGGGTTAGGCAGAGACCACTCGCTACGATCCTGACACACATCTTTCGCTTCATCTACTTTCATCAGCGCTTTCATGCATGCTTGTTGGTTTCGAGTACATTTAACCTGGCCTTCCTTAAGAGCGTCTCCGATCTGGTCAAAATACGTTGCATCCGATAAGTGGTGTGGGTCGTAAAGACAATTGTGATGTGGAGATTGGGCGTGGCCGTTGCTCAGTGCGATAGCTCAGTGACTTAGAGCACTTCCCCGGATTGGAAGGGGCACAGTTCGAATCCCGCTCGCACTAAAGTTCTTTTTCCACATTCACAAATAAATTTTAATCTGTAATAAGTCTTTAAAAGAACTATTAAACTAGTAATTGAAATATTATAGAAATCTGAATAAAATAAGTCTTTAAAAACTATTAAACTAATGCCAAATACACTCATAAACATAACTAAAATTATATACTAACTTTAATACTCATTAAATAAAATTATTTTGTTAAAAACCAACTTTTAGCATGATGTTTTACGGTTGACATGTAGTTTGTGTTGTTGTGTTAATGTGTGTAGAAGTATGAATACTATAGCAGAGAGAGTTACGTAAAATCCTAAAGGAGCATCTATGAGTCAGTATATACTATGAGTATATACTATGAGTCAGTGAGTGGTAAATCGCTTATATATATATATATATATATATATATATAATAGATCTTCCCAAATTAATAATATCGGTTTCAGAAATCGGACTTGTAAAAATCAAATTAAGTACCACAGAGCAGCACGATGGTCCGGCTTTAGCCGAGCACGACCGCGCATTCTGTCTAATAACTCTGTAATTGGTATCGAAGCTCACCGCAGGCGGATTACTAAACGTCTAATTGAATGCGGGACGATTTCTCGCCACCGCCTCCTACACTACTACCTCCCGACGAGTGACACAGTAGGTAGTTTAAGCGTCTTAATTTTGTTGCGGTCAAGTTAGTATTGTTATGCGCACATGTACCTAGTAGCAGCGCGCTCGTTTATCAATTACACTGTCTCGATGAATTAAATTGCCGTGGCTTGCTTCGGGTGCCCCGCCGCATTAGGAGATCAAACGCTACTCCCCCTGCCCTACGAATAAGACTTTAGATTTAACAAGAACTCGACACCAAGTTTTACGATGTCAGATAATAATTTCGTGTCAATTAGCTAATGAAAAATAAAATAGGCTCTGGTAATGTACTAGCACCGTAATTAAAATTATGATGACTCACTGGCATCTGTTTTGATATTGGGAAATTATATCGATTCAATTTAATTAAAATGTTAACGATCTCATGTTAATTTCACAAGCACAAGTAATTATGTTATACTAAATTAACAATTACAATCTAGTGATAGAACCGAACTAAATCGCGAAAGTTATGGGAAAGAATTGTTTGAAATTACTGAGGCTGTGTATGATAATAAATTGTCAAAAGTGCCGACAGACAAATGCACGTCACCACACTATCATACTCCGGACGCCCAGCTCACTATACTACGAAAGCTGGACCTGCGCCAAATAATCTCTCCTCAACAGGTAGTTAGATCGCACATTTTACCTATTCTCACACAGATTTTTTGCCTCATTCAAAATACTCAACAACTAGGTCGCCCGAAATATGTGTTGTGTAACTAAAACGTATAATTTCTGAAAATTCATTGACTAGAATATTACGTCGGATCAATATGCTCTTCTTTAATAGCTAAAGGGTTTTTGTAGTTATTTATGCACATAAGTAAGACACTCAACGTACATCCTTAGCAACATATGCGTCAGACAGCCCGATGCTGGTTTTTTTTTTTTAATATTAAACGATTGTGTTAATTAGCGCACTACACAAAGAAGCGCCGACGAGCGTGGCCGCCCGTGTTGTATACTGATAAAAAATACAATAAACGATGCGCTCCACTATTAATTAAACCGCACCATGATACGTTTGCTTCGCCAATAAAGGTGTGGGATAGGCAAATTCAATTACATATATATTTTTACTGTGCGCGTATGTATTAAATATTGTTTTAAGTTACCACGTTATTGACAGTTGATCTTGTCATTTAAACATTCAATTTCGTTGTTACTTGAATCATTGTATGTAATAAAATATCTTATAGCCCCTCGTCTCGTAGACAAATATAAGATAGCAGTGGGTAATTGTGTAATGTATATTTTCTGTTGTGTGTGTGTGTGAGGGCGTAATTAACTGCCGCGGTAAAAACACTAATTACGCATGACCTTGGTCTATGGAAAGTGTTTCTTTATTAAAATACAATAACTTAATTTGATAAAGGTCCCGAATATCAATAAAGAATTTAAAAAAAGGCAACACCCTGCACTAAGAAACAACACTTTTATATTTACAAACACAACATAACAGACACAAAGTACACCTAGACTCAGAGAACAACGATTTGTGGTTCACACGAAGTATTGTCCTGTTTGAGATCGAATCCACTAGAAACACACTCGGCACTAAACAGTGGGTCCAGCTACCCGGTTATAGTCGCCTGTCGCGGTCGCCAACATCCCAATAACGTTTACATGTAAGAGACCGTTTACGTAAATAAATAATATTATAGCACCTATTATCTCCTTCCCGTGATTGCGTTTGCGTTGACTTAATTAGGTCTACATATAAATGAAAAATAACTGCAATACAAAGCGACGTTATCAAATAATCATGATCAGTACGATGTCGTTAATTTAATATCGATCCGTGACCCATATCATTTACCGGAATAAAATTCTATATATTAATTCCTGTTATATGGGCACTATACATATGTGAAAACACCGTTCTGCTGTTTTTGTATCAATGAGTAACAAACAACTAAACATACAAATTTTCACATGTATTATAGGTTAGATTAGAATGATACTAGTCCATTGAAATGTTACAATTTAAGGACCAAATATTGCATTTTTTAGAGGACGCAATTTTATTTTTGGGTCATGTGTGGAGAAGCTTAACCCAAAGTTTGTGGGGTTGCCGCCCTTGTCTCTCGGCCGCCATCTTGGAAAACACATTTTTTGCAATATCTCGGAAACTATGCGTCCTACAAAAAATTCGTAAAGACATAATTTGTAGCAAATCGCTTTGCCTACAAATATGTTCATATAACTTTTTATCCTAAATTTAAAATTAAAGAAGTTATAAGCCCCCACACATGTACCAAAAATAAATTTGCGTGAAAGACATGCAAAGTTCATGTAACATTTCAATGGACTATACCTACATAGTAGAACATTTATATGTATACACACTGAATATTATGTCATCCGGATTGGTATTGAAACGTTTTTTTTTTTGTTTCAGCAATTATTCCGGTCGCAACAAGCTGCAGCAGCAGGTGGGCAGGCAGCGGCTGCGCAATTGCAGCTGCTGCAACAACAGCAACAGCAACAATTCCAACTGCAACAACAGTTAGCTGCGCAGCAGGCTTTTACACAAGCCCCGTATGTTATTAATGCAGGACAAGAGGGTGCGCCCTATGTGAGTGCCCTAATAGCAGGCGTACCGCCATACTACGGTGTAGCTGCGCCCTGGGGCGTATATCCCGGGTTAGTCGCACAGCCGGCGCAGCAACAAGCGCAGCAACCACGGCGTCCACTGACGCCGCAGCAGGGGGAGCAGCAGGTGAACGGGCAGGGACAGTATGTGATCCCGTATTACGACCCGGGGTCGCTGGTTATGGGCGGACGCAACGGCACGCCACTGAGGTTGGTGTCGCCGGGCGGCGTGCTCGCGCCGCGTCAGTACCAGCCGGCGCCAGCGCACCCTGCAGCAACCGCCGCGCCCTCCACTGGGCAACCGCAGCAACCGCAGCCTGGTAAGTTACAATGTTACTTCCACCTCCAGAACACTACTCTCGCTGTTACACACTTTTATTGGAACTACTACATACGAATGACAACATTTAAAAAATATTTTTTTGGTTTCGGGTGTCATTTACTTAAAATTTTACTATTGGATTTTTTTATGAGCTAACTATTAAAATTAGATAGGGTTTTGTTTAGATATTTTTAGCATTTGACATGCTTAGCACTATACATTAAACACAAAGTGAAAAATGTGAAAATCGAAAATAACAGTCAGGAGCAGGATTTGAACCTGCATCTCCTGGATACCGTCTAGATGCTTTGCCAATTCAGCCATCCTGACAATTGCTCCTGACTGCTAAGGCGTCACCCATAGACGTTAAGTATGATGTGTTATCGAAATTAGCAGTCAGGAGCAATTGTCAGGATGCCTGAATTGGCAAAGCATCTGGACGGTATCCAGGAGATGCAGGTTCAAATCCTGCTCCTGACTGTTATTTTCGATTTTCACATTTTTCACTTTGTGTTTAATGTAGGGTTTTGTTATCTAGTTTTGTAAGCTCTCTGGCATTTATTATGATTTGCGTATGTTTGTAGTTCAAACGTTGCTAAAAAATATCTATCAAAGAATAATTTGTGCCAACTATACTCAGGTATTCCTTACTTGAAAGCAAAAATTAATATATTTTTTAGTTTCTTTAACATTTGCTGTATCGATTTACATTATCAAAATATAGAAATATTAAAATTGAAAATATTGTCTTACATGCACTAAAATGCTGCGATGGCTTAGCGGTCTATAGAGCACTTCCCCGGCTTGAAAGGGACGCAGGTTTGAATTCCGCTCGCAGTAAAGCTCTCTTTTTCGACTTTCACAAATAATTTGTGCTTTAAAGTTATGTAGCTAAGCATAAATACTGATTAAAATATTTAAAATATTCATGTTAGAAACAAACTATTTGATGTGAGAAGTTTCATGTAAGCTATTTTTTTTTTTATTGCATGTAGTGGCAGACGAGCCACGGTCCATCTGATGGTAAATGGTAACCGTCGCCCATGGACTCGACTATACCAAGAGTATTGTCAAGCCGCTGCTCACCAATTCATTTCTCAGATATGAAATGAAATATAAACGGATATCTCCTGCTACAGCCAAAACGCAACGATGTGCTTCATGGCCGGTCACACGGGAGATGGTGGTACCAACCCGCTCGGGCCCGATACCAAGTGAGTACTCCCACTTGCTACCCAACCCTACCACCAGTCATGCAATGGCTGACAATTGCTTACTTCCTTTAGTCGCCTCATACGACACCCGTGGGAAAGAATGGGGTGGTGACACTTGTATTCTTAGTCCGTCACCACACGGACAAAAAATTTTTCCTGTAATTGTTTTACTGAAAGAACGGGCTTAGATACCAACTTACCGAGCATCAGGACAATCGCATGAGGATTGTTTGTGTTATCTAGAAATAGTTGTTCTGAGTTTGGGTGTACTTTGTGTCCGTCACTTGTATGTTAAGTCTTAAGTCGCCCGTGATACGGGTATTATTTCCAGTGTAGTGCATTGTGTTATTATAAAAAAATATAAAACAGAATATTACCCTAATTAGTCTTCGTGACTTTTACGTCACCCTACGCCCCCATGCCCACCCGGTTTTGCTTCTCTTTGATCTGAGATTTGCTGACTGCGTTACGTAAACTGATAATAGAGATGGACTTATTTATGCCGAACACCAAAGTACTCGTCGGCTATGCCTGGTTTTAATATCTGCAGAGAGGCTGCACTAAGCACTCCAGAGGCGTTCGGCTTACTTGACCTAGAAAAAGGCCAGAAGGTAATAGAGGAGAAGCGAAAGTATAACGCCGCTTCTATTTCGAATAAGAGAGCTATCGCCAAGGCCGAGGCAATGCATGTTACCAGAATATGTGTAACTGTAAAGTTATCCGTCTGGGAATCGCATGCAGAATTACAAACCTTGGGCCACGCCGGCCAGTAGAGCTTCTGTCAAATTTGATCTTGTTTCCCTCAAAATGGGATAAAAATAACTTATACAATTCTATTTACCCCAAGGAGACACAAGTTTGCGCGTTCAAGCGCGAAGAGGGACCCTTTTCCATGATAACAATTTCAGGGTATAGCTGTAGTGTTGTAATTGGGATTCTCAGCATGGGGATTTGTAGCAAGGTAATGTTTAGGAGTCATCTGGAGGAAAAAATCAAACTGGCGAGAAAAAGTTGATATAAGGAGAGTCAAACGATACCTCATGCCGAACGGGTAAAGTTGTAGAAAGCTCAGATCCGCGTATGGAGGACTGCTTTTTTTACACAGGCGCACCAAAGTACCAACTCAACCCATTTGATTCTTTACAGAAACGTGTCATTCCATCCATCCATCCATCAGCCTTTCATCGTCCACTGCTGGACATAGGCCTCCCCAAAACGGGGGGTTTTACCATAATCGCCACGCTTGGCAGGCGGGTTGGCGATCGCAGTGGATTTTTTTAGTACACCGGGGATCGCTGCTGCCCGGTCCCCCGGTAATCCCTTAGTCGGCGTTTACGACTTCCATAGGAAGAGACGGGGTGGAGCTATTCTTGGTGCCGGCCCCACATGGCAACGAAATAAAAAAAAACAACGTGTCATTCGAATTCGAATTGTCGATATTCCCAATCGAACGGCCTGGATTCTTTAGAATTGCAGAGAGACTTCGGGTCCCTCTGGACTGGAGTGGTCTAGAAACTGTTTGATCTGGTAGTATCACCACCGTTCTACTATCTTAGAACCCCCCGCCGGAGTAAAGTTCATCCATACCACCAGGAAACTGTATCGAGCAACAACTAGTTAACAGTTTTTTGATAGAGCCTTGCAGTATGGGGTCCTCACCCACTAAATAATCCCGCTGTGTGCTCTCGGTCTGTGTTGGCAGACCACTGGAACTGACTGGAATATAACACACATTACTTCAGTATTAGCTTAGCATGAATCCTATATATGCTCCTAGCATGAATGGGCTGGCTCGATCGGGGAATTACCATTCTCTCACTAAAAGTCTGCGTAAAACAACGATAGGTACTACTACCGTTGTGCTTCGTATAGTGAGTGAAAGCGTTGGAGGCCCAAATCCCCTTTTAGAAAATGTTATCCTCCCTATCTACCTCCTACCCTTTTTATTGAAGATTACGGTGCGCAAGTGATGCCCCTGGTGTTGCTAGCGTCTATAGGCTACGGTAACCGCTTACCATCGGGTGGGCTGTATGTAAAATTAAGAATGAACTAGCTGCTGCAGCTTTCCCCAAGCTATATTATGACAAGTCCTTTATTTAAGAAGTTATCTTGTATTGCCGAACCCATGAAGCGGCTGATACATATACATTAAGTGGGGCACTTGCTCCTCTGTAAAATAAAAAAATAAATGTTATCGCTTGTATTGTAAAATAATAAATAAATATTCACGGACATTCTTACACAACGTCCTCTGGTCCCAAAATAAATTTAACGCTTTTAAAAATAGCAATTTATATAAGGTATTTAATTACATCCAATACACTCATTTAAAAAAAAAGTTTATACAAAATGTGCGCAATTTCTTGCTTTCAAGTAACAACAGAGTTGGTTTTAACGGCCCTTTTATAAAAATGTGAAACAGTGAGGGTAACAAAAATGTCTTAAATGTATATAATATTAATATTGTTTATATATTAGGTATTTTACTAAAATATTACGCATGGCTAACTAAGATACTTTTCTGTAGAAGAAGTAGTAGGAGTACATATTTATAATATCATCATTTGAACTGAATCACTCGATATACCTACTTGCTATCACAATAATTTTAATTGTAGATAAAAATAGTTATTGCCGAAGTATAAATCTATAGTATTCTATGTAGATACACATTGTTCCTAATTGTATTATATTTATAAAACACTGACCAAATGCTTGTGCGTGTTCTCCATTTTATTTATACTGATATCCTAGTCTTTATATTGAAATTTAAAAAGAGCCATCAGGCACGTATATCTTTAAGTGTACATACCTACGTATATTTTTTTTTGATTGAATAACAATTAAAGTAGCTTTCGTTAACGGTTTTCTGTGTTTGCGTATTTTAATAATTGGTATTAAAAAGATATTTTATTAATTTTCACTTACTTTTAGTTACAAAAATTTTGCTGGTTTGAATAAATGACGAAAAATTTTCAAACGCGTTAGTTTTGTTGAGACTGGTTCAATGATTTGGTAAAATCTTTATGTATTATATTTATATATATTTTTAGCATTTAACATGCTTAGCACTATGCATTAAACACAGTGAAAAATGAGAAATCGAAAATAACAGTCACGAGCAGGACCTACTATTTATCTATTGTCATTTATCGTTTCTATAAATAGTTTATTATTTTAAAGGAATTGCTGTGCTTGTGTGCTGGTTTTATTCGTGTTTTGTTAACGGTTATTCATGTATAACGGCAACTTACTTTCATTGATTAATAATAACTAACGTAAAGTGGAGTTATTTTAATAGGTAACATTTGACGTCTATCAGTTTTATCTTCATAGTGAGGTGATCTGCTTAAAAACATCGATTAAAGTGAATGAATCGATAAGGACTTGAAACATGTGAATTTTTAAAATCATCAGAAATCCCTGTCCCATTATTATTTTTTCTTTCGTAAATTTAAGGAGCAAAATAAGACAAGTACATACATTTTACAAAAAAATTGCATTTATATTAATTAAGTTTACCTGGTTGGTATAATGTATGAAAATACTGCCGACAGATGGCGCAGGCGTCACCCAAAGACGTTAAGTATGAATGTGTTATCGAAATTAGCAGCCAGGAGCAATTGTCACGATGGCTGAATTGGCAAAGCATCTGGACGGTTGGATACCGTCATCAGACTGATGTCTCCTGGAGGAGATGCAGGTTCGAATCCTGCTCGTAGCTGTTATTTTCGATCTCACATTTTTCACTTTGTGTTTAATGTTATTAGTATTGTCATCTTCATCACTGCTGTCAGCACTAAGAGATATTATTAATTCATTTTCAATAATGTTGTCTATTCTCACGTCTCTTACAAAATCTAGTAAAATTATTTTCTTTGATTTCTCTACGACTTTTCTCCAGTCTTCTGTAGTGACTTCTGCACACGCAGTTTGTAGCAGAGTCATCATTTTACCAGCACTGAAGGGTGGTTCAGTATTGTTCCGCGCTGCATTACCCTCTATTTGTGCCCAAATAAGCTCGACGGCTTTATACTGGCGATGGTAGGGAGGCAATTGAATAACTTCGTGTCCATGCTCTAGAGCTAGTTCATCAATTACATAGCGGAGCTTGGACTTCTAAGTTGATTTTACCAGATTTAACAACTCAACTTTTAATAAAGTTGGACTTGCATCCACACCATTTCCTACCAGCCACGAGACAATTTCTTGCTTTTTATTTGCTTGAGTTGGTGGTTTATCAACTTTTACAGAATGATACGGTGCATTGTCCATTATAATGTTCGATGGGTATTCTAAGCTGACTAGCAGCTTCTCAAACCACTCTTTAAAACCTCAAAGTTCATTTCCTCATGGTAATCACTTGTAGTTTTAGAGGCGAATGCGAGGAGGCAGTCTGGAATAAAACCTTGAGAAGCTGATCCCGCGTGACATATAACAAGTCGGGCTCCTGTTCCCGATAGAACTTTTGAGGTGGAGGTCGCTATATCATCGGTCCATGTCCGCGAAACCGTATGGTTTGCATTCAACCATGTTTCTTCAATAAACACGACATTGTCCCAATCTGTAATTTTATTTACTTGACGTAAGAATGTTACTCTCTTCAAAATTTAATTTAATTTCCCGCTTGTCAGATTTTTTAATCTAATGGAAGGCAAAAAATAAGCCTGCGTCTTTTAACGAACTCATTAGCTTTTCCCGTGTAGGATATTCTTTTCTCGAGTAATATCCATAAATGTGATTGCGAATTGCAGCAGCATCGAAATCATCGACGCCAACAATTTCTTTCTTTCTTTTTTCGGTGTACGTAAAGTTTTATCTTCTGAGCCTGATGGCCCATATTTCTCTTTCAGAATTTGAGTTACTGTCCTCTTCCCTATTCCCAATGCTTCGGCAACGCGTTCTCTCGGTTGTGTCAATGGTAAAAGGGGCCTGTCGTTGACTGGTTCACGTTCAAAATAATTGTACAATTTTACCACTAGTTCGCGAGATTGACTGTTTAGCGTTTTCCCCCGTTTCGACATGGTAAGACTGATGTTGTTATTGTTTACTAATCGTTAGCAATCTGAGTCCAATTTATAGCCAGGTGAACGTAGTCAGTAAGATCAGTCCAATAAAAATTTGGGTCAGAAGAAAATAACAGAGAGCACACCAAAAACGCACAGTCACTTCGCACAACGACAAAAGACTGCGTCATGTAATGGCGACATGACATGGCGTCATCGACAGGCACTGGCGTTGCCAGGAACATCCCACCTAAATTGTACCTAACATCAATAATTTTCTATTTAGTTATTTTTTGTATTTTTATAGTTAGTTAAAAGAATAATAAATATAATTATGTTTTATTATAATCACAACGTGGTTATTAATTTTTGGTGATATTTCTTCACAAGTAATCATGAATGCAATGATTAATCCAGGAGATGCAGATTCAAATCCTACTCGTGACTGTTATTTTCCATTTCACATTTTCCACTTTATGTTTAATGTGTAGGGTATGCCGTATGTGCCGTGTGGGGCCGGCTTTAGAATTGTCCCACCCCCCTCCACCCATGGGAGTCGTAAGAGCCGACTGAGGGAATACCAGAGGAGCGGGCAGCAGCACTCCTTTGACTATTAACAACATCCACTGCGATCGCCAACCCACCTGCCAAGCGTGGCGATTACGGCACTATCCCCCATTCTTGGGGAGGCTGATGTCCAGCAGTGAACTTTAAAAGGCTGATGGATGGATGGATGGTATAGGGTATGGCCAAGCATGTCAAATGCTAAAAATATATATAAAAATTTCTAAACTACCCTCTTAATAATCTAAACGATATGTTTAAGAGTGCCTCAGCATTTTGCCATTTAGTTGCTTCAGGTTTGCCCAACACTAGTGGTACGGTGGGCAACTAAAAGTTATAGGTACTCCATATGTGCGGTTATTGTCAGACCTTATTCACCGCACATTATATTATATTTGTTTAAATTAAATGATTGCCAGGCGCGCACACTAGCTTCGTAAAAATGTTTTTTTTTACGGGTCTAGTAAGTTTTTATGAATTAAAACTGCTTTTACGAAATCTACCGCGTATACTTGATTTCATACTTGAATCTACCGCGTATACAGCAACCATGGTCGCAAATGGACCGACAACCAATTTGAAACGTCGCAATAGTAGAAAACCTTTTCCGTAAAAAGTAGATTTATTTTATGATGTGTAATATTCGCGTAAAAATTAAAAAATAATGAAGCTAATGTTTTTCCATACAAGGAAATACTTTAACATGAAATTTATAATTTGCAATTTTCGTTTGTTAAAATAATATAATTTTAACCCATAGAGTTTGTTGTAATAAGTTATTTATTGACATAGCTTGATATGTACGTAATATTTATTCTCTGGAATAGCCCTACTATTCTATTATTATTATAATAGTGTTGTAAATAAATTAAAACCCAAGTACGCGTTATCGCCGTGATTGCGTGAATGCGGCGGTGCGCGTCGCGAGTGGCCCGTGGCTGGATCGAGGAGGTATGTCGTGTTACAGGCGGCGTGACGACCCGGCGCGACTCGCTAGAGTTCGGCGCGGGCCCTGCTGCTGCGCTGCAGGATTACGCGACGCGCAAGTGGGGTCCCTCGCCGCTGTCCCCGCCGCTCGGCGCCGCGCTCGGGCCCGTCGGACTGCGGCCCGTGTCCGCCGCGCCCGGAGCCGAGACCGCCAAGTACAGGTGCACACCACACACACAACCACACACACTCAACCACAGCGGTTCAAACACACACATATATATATATATATATATATATATATATGTAGATCAATTTAATAATTGGCTATTAATGACCTACTCTTCACCGTCCATCTTCTTTTCGATCAAAATATTTTTTATATATATAAAACAATACATTTCCATATTGAAACTATCATTAGATTGATACATATTAGAAATATATCACCGGCAATAACTCACGTTGAGGATCGATTTAGTCGACCCGGGTTTCGAGCATATTCGCGAGCGCAGTGCCCGCCGGGAACTCGTTGACACCGCTGCGCGCTCGCCCTGATGATGAGCATCGAATATGCTCGAAACCCGGGTCGATTAAATCGATCCTCAACGTGAGTTATTGCCGGTGATATATTTCTAATACATTTCCACCGATTTACACTTATAAAAAAATATGCCCACAAGTGTTGTAATTGCTTAAAATATATAACTAAAACGACAAGCATATTATTATAAAACCTTATAATACGTACGAAAACACATAAAATCTTAGGATATAAATGCTGTAATTATTCTGAAATAGCATTTAGAGGTGTTATTCACATTAGAGGAGAGTCTTTATCTATTAGGGAACTGACATTTACACCTGTTTCGTGTTCAGACTACATACTGCAGATGTTCCTTAGTCTGATGTTTAGTCAGATGTTCTTATATATCAGTCTGCTAGTATCTAGAGAAGCGACGCGGTGGAATGTGCATGATAATAATTTGCGCGGTCCGATTGTAAATTGTAAATATCTGAATGCTAATGTTGTTAATATGACACTTGTACAGATTTTAGCATGCATTAACTTTAGCATCATTAATTTGTTTAATTTAATGCATTATCATCGCCACTGGTTGTTTCCTTCAATAGCTTTATGTTTGCCTTTCAGAAGTGTTAGCGGTTTAGCACAGGGTCTCACATCCAATGGCATGTTCGGCTCATCATCATCGCTGCTGAGCAAATTAAGCGGAGTAGGAGCTATATCAGGTGAGTAACCACACATCTCGCTCACTTCAATTAAAAATTTACATACTTTGTTTATATAATACATTAACACTTGGTGTTTAGTTTGTAACACTGAGAGTTATTTCTGCAGTAATATTGTGTAGAGATGGTTAAAGTATCATTAGATAAATAAATCAGGATGATAATATAGTGCTATTTGCGTTCTGCACTGCGTTACGTGTGCGCCACAAACAATCTATGTATAACATAAATTCGACGAAACGTAATGTTGGTTTCGGTATGCAAATACCCACGGTATACATTATCCACTGTTTATCTGTTTCGCAGCCTCGTTTAGTATTATACAATGTGTTATAGCAATTGGCGCCTTTGCTCTTTTAGTATATGTTAGGCCAAGATCGTAAAGCCAATTTTAGATTGAGAAGTGGCATAGCAACTTAGCAATCCATTTTTTAATGTCTGAGTATTTGTGTCTATTTTCTAACGACAGGTGGGACATGAGTCCAATTTGTTTGATGTAAGCAATTCGCGATAACATGCCTGATGTGTGGTTGCAGAGCTGGTGGGAGGCGGTGTGGGTGTAGGGGTGGGAGTGGGTGGCGTAAGCGTGGGAGCGCTGGTAGGAGACAAGCCGCCTGCCGGCCGCAGCCGACTCCTCGAAGACTTCCGCAACAACAGATTTCCCAACCTACAGTTACGGGAACTGGCCAATCATATCGTAGAGTTCTCACAAGACCAACATGGCTCCAGGTAACGTTACGTTATCACCTATCTTCACGTTTACTTTTCCAAGCATACCTATAAGTGCACAACAAATGTATATATGCATATATTCAACATCTTCAAGTCGTAAAGTCCACCAGAGACCCTAAATGAAGACTAATCTGCGTAGCTACGACCACTCAGACAAGAGTTGTTACTCATGATTTCATTGACTAAAAAAAAATAAAGGTGCCTTTACCTACACTTTACAGTAACAGCTATGTCATAGGGGAGTAAATTAAACAAATTTGAAGGGATGCATACAAGTGGTTTAGTAGTATATAAATTACTTTAGACCAATATCTAGTAGAGTATATAGTATAGCGAGGTAAATCTAAGTATAACATCTAATGTCCGTGAATGGGCTGATATTATTATTGTTACTACATAAATGTACTTTTTTGCAGATTTATCCAACAAAAATTAGAAAGAGCAACAGTACAAGAAAAGCAAATGGTTTTCAATGAAATAATCGGCGCCGCATACAGTCTAATGACAGATGTTTTTGGAAACTACGTCATACAGAAGTTCTTTGAATTTGGGACCACGGAACAGAAAACCACATTAGCACAAAAGGTATAAAGTCAATGTTAATTTCGGCTTAGCAAGCTTTATTTTGAGGCTATGTGCGGCGGTTACCACTTACCGTCTGGTGGGCTGTGGCTCGTCTGCCATCATATCCATTAAAAAATTAAGATGCATTCTTGATAGACATTTAAAGGATGTTAAGAGATTGGGTTATGATTTGGAGGCCTAATAAATGTGATGATTTGTGTTATTGTCGACACGACAACGTTCAAATAAAAAACTTGTACACAATACACAGTAATGTTATGTACTCTGTCCACGCATTTTATTGAAAGAAACTGAGTAATATGTGGTTTGTTATTCCAAAATTTCGCTTATAATTTAAACACACATGATGCCGTATATAAATAAGAAAATAATGTTCAAATCGACAATCTCCATCAATACTTGACTTGGTCACTCAACCAATTCTAACAATGACTATATCATGACATATATAACATAATAACATAGTTCCTTGCTATTATGATTCGTTACTTGACTCTCGCCTTGTGGGGCCGGCTTTAGAATTGTCCCACCCCTCTCCACCCATGGGAGTCATAAGAGCCTACTGAGGGAATACCGGGGGAGTGGGCAGCAGCATTATTAGCTATAGCAGCAGAATTAACAACATCCACTGCGATCGCCAACCCGCGTCTGCCAAGCGTGGCGATTACGGCACTATCCCCCTTTGGGGAGGCCTATGCCCAGCAGTGGACGTCGAAAGGCTGATGGATGGATGGATG
The DNA here is from genome assembly GCA_948253155.1 of Leucoma salicis. Lineage (NCBI taxonomy): Eukaryota > Metazoa > Arthropoda > Insecta > Lepidoptera > Erebidae > Leucoma > Leucoma salicis. Next base: position 8,224,918 of record OX411805.1, on the reverse strand, counting down.
GATGGACTTGACTTTCACGCTTGTAAGATGACTATCCTATAATTGTATGCCATTTCCGCAGGTCCGCGGGCACGTTTTAAATCTGGCCCTGCAAATGTACGGTTGTCGAGTAATCCAGAAAGCACTTGAGTCGATACCCGCCGAGCAACAACAAGAAGTGGTGCGCGAACTCGACGGACACGTGCTTAAGTGTGTTAAGGATCAGAACGGCAACCACGTTGTAAGTACACACATATAACTCGATCGAAGATGAAATGTCACTTTTCAATGTAAAATGTTTGCATTATCTGTATTCTATAATTTTTATAGTATTTAAATTCATAAAGTACGAATCCGCTCGTACTAAAATACTCTTTTTCCTTATTCACAGATTCTAATTTATATTTTAAGAGTAGCTGAGCATGTCAAGTGCTAAAATATAGATCAAAATATTCAAATTCATTCTTACTTTATTTAGATTTATATGCATGTCAACTATATAATAATTTCAAAAATTAATTCATCAAGTAAGTTTTAGAATTTGCTATTCCAATGACTTAATTTTCTTTACAATATTTTTACATAATTATCTTACCAATTCTTTATTGCTAGCCCAATTCAAAAAATCTGTTTTATTCTATTAGTACACATATTGTCTACATTCATGTTTTGCAGTATAGCGTAAACAAGGTATTTTACCTTAAAATACATATACTTTATATAACTGGACTAGATATCCCATAGAAATGAAAAAACCACAGACATATCAATCATTCTTTATATTTAGACCAACCTCTTCATTGCATTTGGTTGTTCTAGGTGCAGAAATGTATCGAGTGTGTAGAACCAACGGCGCTCCAGTTCATAATCAACGCGTTCGCGGGGCAGGTGTACGCGCTGTCCACGCACCCGTACGGCTGCCGCGTGATACAGCGCATCCTCGAGCACTGCACGCCTGAGCAGACCGCGCCTGTGCTCAGCGAACTGCACGCGCACACCGACCAGCTCATACAGGTATGTATTGCTACTGCAGCGTGACACAGCGCATCCTAGAGCACTGCACGCCCGAGCAGACCGCGCCTGTGCTCAGCGAACTGCACGCGCACACCGACCAGCTCATACAGGTATGTATTGCTACTGCAGCGTGACACAGCGCATCCTAGAGCACTGCACGCCCGAGCAGACCGCGCCTGTGCTCAGCGAACTGCACGCGCACACCGACCAGCTCATACAGGTATGTATTGCTACTGCAGCGTGACACAGCGCATCCTAAAGCACTGCACGCCCGAGCAGACCGCGCCTGTGCTCAGCGAACTGCACGCGCACACCGACCAGCTCATACAGGTATGTATTGCTACTGCAGCGTGACACAGCGCATCCTAAAGCACTGCACGCCCGAGCAGACCGCGCCTGTGCTCAGCGAACTGCACGCGCACACCGACCAGCTCATACAGGTATGTATTGCTACTGCAGCGTGACACAGCGCATCCTAAAGCACTGCACGCCCGAGCAGACCGCGCCTGTGCTCAGCGAACTGCACGCGCACACCGACCAGCTCATACAGGTATGTATTGCTACTGCAGCGTGACACAGCGCATCCTAAAGCACTGCACGCCCGAGCAGACCGCGCCTGTGCTCAGCGAACTGCACGCGCACACCGACCAGCTCATACAGGTATGTATTGCTACTGCAGCGTGACACAGCGCATCCTAAAGCACTGCACGCCCGAGCAGACCGCGCCTGTGCTCAGCGAACTGCACGCGCACACCGACCAGCTCATACAGGTATGTATTGCTACTGCAGCGTGACACAGCGCATCCTAAAGCACTGCACGCCCGAGCAGACCGCGCCTGTGCTCAGCGAACTGCACGCGCACACCGACCAGCTCATACAGGTATGTATTGCTACTGCAGCGTGACACAGCGCATCCTAAAGCACTGCACGCCCGAGCAGACCGCGCCTGTGCTCAGCGAACTGCACGCGCACACCGACCAGCTCATACAGGTATGTATTGCTACTGCAGCGTGACACAGCGCATCCTAAAGCACTGCACGCCCGAGCAGACCGCGCCTGTGCTCAGCGAACTGCACGCGCACACCGACCAGCTCATACAGGTATGTATTGCTACTGCAGCGTGACACAGCGCATCCTAAAGCACTGCACGCCCGAGCAGACCGCGCCTGTGCTCAGCGAACTGCACGCGCACACCGACCAGCTCATACAGGTATGTATTGCTACTGCAGCGTGACACAGCGCATCCTAGAGCACTGCACGCCCGAGCAGACCGCGCCTGTGCTCAGCGAACTGCACGCGCACACCGACCAGCTCATACAGGTATGTATTGCTACTGCAGCGTGACACAGCGCATCCTAAAGCACTGCACGCCCGAGCAGACCGCGCCTGTGCTCAGCGAACTGCACGCGCACACCGACCAGCTCATACAGGTATGTATTGCTACTGCAGCGTGACACAGCGCATCCTAAAGCACTGCACGCCCGAGCAGACCGCGCCTGTGCTCAGCGAACTGCACGCGCACACCGACCAGCTCATACAGGTATGTATTGCTACTGCAGCGTGACACAGCGCATCCTAAAGCACTGCACGCCCGAGCAGACCGCGCCTGTGCTCAGCGAACTGCACGCGCACACCGACCAGCTCATACAGGTATGTATTGCTACTGCAGCGTGACACAGCGCATCCTAAAGCACTGCACGCCCGAGCAGACCGCGCCTGTGCTCAGCGAACTGCACGCGCACACCGACCAGCTCATACAGGTATGTATTGCTACTGCAGCGTGACACAGCGCATCCTAAAGCACTGCACGCCCGAGCAGACCGCGCCTGTGCTCAGCGAACTGCACGCGCACACCGACCAGCTCATACAGGTATGTATTGCTACTGCAGCGTGACACAGCGCATCCTAAAGCACTGCACGCCCGAGCAGACCGCGCCTGTGCTCAGCGAACTGCACGCGCACACCGACCAGCTCATACAGGTATGTATTGCTACTGCAGCGTGACACAGCGCATCCTAGAGCACTGCACGCCCGAGCAGACCGCGCCTGTGCTCAGCGAACTGCACGCGCACACCGACCAGCTCATACAGGTATGTATTGCTACTGCAGCGTGACACAGCGCATCCTAGAGCACTGCACGCCCGAGCAGACCGCGCCTGTGCTCAGCGAACTGCACGCGCACACCGACCAGCTCATACAGGTATGTATTGCTACTTCATTTGCCTCAGGTTTTTACAGCACACCACCGAAGGAATGTAACATGGTTCCAGTGGCCCGCCAATAAAGGTAGACGGCACACGGCGGGTTTCTTTAGTGGGTGAGGGCCCCACACTACCCTGTTCGTTGCCCCGAACGATAGGGTGGGTGTGCGGTTAGGAAAATTTTTTCCCGCCTTAACAAAAAGAAAAAGTTTTTACAGCACCATACCAGGTGTTTAAAAATGAAACCATGAATGAAAAATGTCCTTTTGAAAAAAACAGTTATTGTGCTGTTTTTACAAATTTTCATAAGAGATGTAGCCCTGCTTGGCAATTACATGTCCCATCTACTACAAAATTTTGTAATAATCGGTTGGTTTCAAAACTGGTGAGTAAACCGCATGCGCAAGAATTTCCCAACTGTTCTTCAATCATTTCCTTAACCAGTTTGCAGTGTGTGATGGTGCATTATCATGGAGCAAAATCAGTTATTTGTTTTTTGATATTTTTTTATTGCATGTAGGGGCAGACGAGCTACGGCCCATCTGATGGTAAATGGTAACCGTCGCTCATGGACTCGACTATACCGAAAGTATTGTCAAGCCGCTGCTCACCATTTCATTTCACCGATATGAAATGAAAGAATAAACAGCTATCTCCTGCTACAGCCAAAACACAACGATGTGCTTCATTGGCCGGTCACATGGAAGATGGTGGTACCAACCCGCTCGGTCCCAATACCATATGAGTACTCCCACTTGGTACCCAGCCCTACCACCAGTCATGCAATGGATGATAATTGCTTACTTCCCTTAGTCGCCTCATACGACACCCGTGGGAAAGAATGGGGTGGTAATACTTGTATTCTTAGTCCGTCATAATAGGATACACACACTTCTTATCTCATGAAACACGAAGCATTGGCTTCTTTTCATGACAATTTCTTTTTGCCGTCGATTTTGATTGTTCTCTTAGAGATACTTATGAGTTTTAACACCTACAATTTTCGAAATATATCTACTTATCGTCACTTATCACAATTTGACAGAGAATGATTTCATTTTGAACCTCATGAGCTTACAGTTCTTCTCTCAAGCTCTCTGCATTTTCTCAAGTATTCCACAAAGTATCTCCTTAAGTATTCTACAAGTGCTCATGAGTTTTCTTGCTGTCTTTCATCCAATTTTTACATTCTGTATCGTTACTATGGCTTTTAAACATATGGTTATAGCTATCTGTATTATTTGATCTGCAAGTTCTTACTGGGTTTTAGCATCATCCTCCTGGAGAAATGCTTGCAATTTAGTGTCTTTAAACTTTTTCGATGGTTTTTTCACATTCTTCTTTCAGCTTCTACGTCATCACCTGATATTCCTAAACCACTTGATTACCAATAACATGTGTCATAAGTATTTGATACCATTCCGCAGCAAATTTTTTTTGCACAGAAATAATGTCTGTCAGCATAATCATAGTTGTAGGCACACGACTCTACAAACCACTGAAGTATAAGAAGACATGTTATAGTTCCAATGTTCCGCCAATACAGGCCGAGAGGCGGCACACGGCGGGTTTATTTAGTGGGTGAAGGCCTCACACTACCCTATTCTTTGCCCTGATCGACGGGGCGTGCGGTTAGGTACATTTTTCTCCGCCTTGACAAAATAAAACAGGCACACGACATGAAAGTATATTATATAAAAACTTATTGTTATGGAAAAAAAAAACTTTATTGTCAAAAAATAAATTTATAAAAATATGACGAGATTAGCCAAAATCTGTTTCCTATTTACAGATAGTCAGACAGAGGTTCCATTTATTCGTAGGTAGTTTGACGTCTTCATCGTTTAAATGGCAAACACAACGTTTAAAACATGTCATTTGCACATTTTCACGAAGAATTCCTAAACCGCCAGTAGGCTAAACGACTAGCCACGTAGAGCCGATCTCACCGACTTCGAAGTTGTGTGTATTTGTTTGTACGTGATCTCGTTCCCCGTCGCTAGTATACGAGTTTCGCCCTTGCCGCCAGGACCAGTACGGCAACTACGTGGTGCAGCACGTGCTGGAGCACGGCGCGGCCGAGGACCGCTCGCGGCTGGTGGCGGGCGTGCGCGGCAAGGTGCTGCAGCTGTCGCAGCACAAGTTCGCGTCCAACGTGGTGGAGAAGTGCGTCACGCACGCCACGCGCAACGAGCGCGCGCTGCTCATCGACGAGCTCTGCGGGTTCAACGACAAGTCAGTACACTAGCCTCACTGGCTTCACACTAAATCTAAACAAAATAACCAATCACATTTTCATTCAACCATATTTTAAACCATGAAAGTCAATTCGCTTGCCGACAGACCTTGTCCTGTCTTCATCCATCCATCAGCCTTTCGAAGTCCACTGCTGGACATAGGCCTTCCCTAGAGAACGCCACAACATGTGTTTCGCTCATATGGGGGATAGTGCCCTAATCGCCACGCTTAGCATGCGGGTTGGCGATCGCAGTGGATGTTGTTAATACTCGAGGGAGTACTGCTGCCCACTCCCCCGGTATGCCTCAGTCGGCTCTTACGACTCCCATGGGTGGAGAGGGGTGGGACGATTTTAAAGGCGGCCCCACACGGCAAGGGGGCAAAGGTCCTGTCTTAACGATGAATAATGAATTCGAATTGGTATAATTATTAAAAAAAAATATTATTCAAAAATTTATATTGTCATTAAGTTTTCTTAATTTTTCTAATGTTCCGCTCTACTTTCGTATTTTTTTTTTCATAAGAACCTGACAATAATAAACACAACAAAAAAAAAATTAGCGAAACCGATCCATCCGTCCATGCGTGATGTGATGACCAAGGGAAATTGAGATTCATTTTATATGTATAAAATTAAAGGTGACATATAAAATTACTTTTTTTATGATTTGTTTGCCATTTGTCTCGCGGCTTTCTGACTAGATAATAACTAATACTAGTTTTAGAAATTGATACACAATATATTGCCAATTATAGTATGTCAAATTTTCGCTTAATCGCTGTCCACATACATGAACTTCAGAATATAAATACATCATTCTGCGGTACATTATCTTTTTGTAAAAATCTCACGCCCATTATTAACCTTTTTTTTTTCGACCACTATTTTTCTATTTGATTAATTTGGACATTATTTAGGTTTATTTTATTTTTCCCATTGTGACGTTTCAATATACACAGTATTTTTAATGGGACAGTACTATACCTCGTATACAATAAAAGATAAAAAAAATAATGTAAACTAATTCTATTACTTGGTATTTTTTTTATAATAACATCACAAAATTTACATGATTTTTTCTTATTCATGCTTCCAACCCAGTACCAGGTAAGAATTAATTTATGCTATGAAAACGTGGTGTGTAAAAGACATATTGCACCGAAAGTATTTAATGTAGAAAATGATATGCAATAGAACTAATTTTAGCAAAAGGTGATGGTATTTTAGTGCTACAATACTTCTCATTGTTCTATAAAAACGTGATTAGGACTGTCCCATTAAAAACGTATTGTATAATTACTAAAAGAGAAAGAAACCAAAGCGGGTCGAAGTGTTCTTACGCACGCCGCTCGTTTGGCTGTTGTTTCCATTGCCTTTGCGACACAACACTGATTAGGCTTCTTATCGGTGAATATTAGGCCCCTAGTCTTTGTGACATTGTTACCTTTTTCTAGCCAGTTTATATTGAGACTTGTCGTATGTATCTGCAGCGCTCTGCACGTGATGATGAAGGACCAGTTCGCAAACTACGTGGTGCAAAAGATGATCGACGTGGCGGAGCCTACGCAGCGCAAGGTGCTAATGCACAAGATCCGGCCGCACATCGGCTCGCTGCGCAAGTACACGTATGGGAAGCACATCATCGCCAAACTGGAGAAGTTCTTCATGAAGGCGCCGGAGCTGGGGCCCATAGGGCCGCCTCCGCCCAACCCTGTGTTGTAGTGCGTGTAAAGTGTTGTACGGCCGCGGGGGTAGGCTGATGCGACGGCGCGGGTATCGCCCGCCTATTATAAATTTGTGAATATTAACGATTGTACATTTGTAACTATAGAGCTCGTCGCTTGTCGCGGCGCCTGTACATACGTAGCGGCAGACTGATGTACAGAACGATACGGTACGCTGTAACAATAGTTGTACAGTTGACGCCGACCCGGTGCTCGGCCGTCGCGTCACCGCGGCGTAGCGTTCATTGAGTTTCTAGCTCTTAAGTGTTCTAGTATTATTCGTTGTTCGTATGAATCTATGTATAAATATTTGAACGTCTCTCATTCTCGTGTAATTTATGAATCGAAGGAAAGCGGTGGTCCAATGGACCTCGACGTTTCCATAATTTTAGCTCGTTGTAGATTTACTATTAGCTGGGCTAGGGGACCTTGAATCTTCTAAAGCTAGATATGCCGCAGGCAGTTCTGGACAATCGGCACTATAGTCGTGATTATTATTTTGTATTAATGTTCAAGTCAAGCTCTCGTTTAAGTTTAAACCGGCTTTAAAATCGTACATAGCTTATCTCTTTTAGTGCCGGAGTGTATAGTTCGTCTATTAATTTGTGAAAATGATATTTTTGTATATTTTTTATGTAATTAATTTAAGTTATTGAGTTCCGATGAGGTTCGGTGTGAGCGCATACGAGTGGGCGATGCTTATGTTTAGTGTATGTAGGTGCGTTAGGTTATAGTGATGATTGTAAAGTGCTGTACTGATAGTTGTAGTCCCGAGGTCTACCTTGCCGGTTGCACGTCACAAGCGTAGCTACTCCTCATTCCCCCTGTGTAATTAATTTTTATAGGAAGCGTAGTTTCCTACGACACCTCAACATTTTTTACGTTTAGATGTAATTGAACATAAAATTATTGTATATGGCTGTACAAAAACGTTAACAAAATGATTTGTAAAACCCGTATGTGATGGAATAGGCCGTGGCGTCGAGAGCGGCGAGGTGTGACTAAGCGCGGCTCTGGACGTCGCGTCTCGTAGGTTGTACTAGATAACATTTATATGATGATCCATCTATTTAGACATTAATTATAATAAAGCATTTCTGTAATAATATTACAAAGAATCTGTTGTTTTAGTTTTCCTGCCTGTTCCAATATATATTTTAAAAAGTATACACCAAATGTCCCAAGTTTATTTTTATGATGACCTTTGCTCATGGACTCTGCAATATGAGGAGCATAGCCAAGATGCTGCCCTTGGAGTGTCAACAAAAAAAGTATCCTAAATCTTCCCCTTATGAAACTTACTATGTTATGACAAGAGTAGTGGGGTCGATTTCACGAAAGGAATTAATTTGGCACTTTTTTTTTGCTATCTGCAAACACCCGTTTTATTGCTAACTGACTGTTAATAACGTTTACTATAATGAAGTCACACACGCAAATTTTAAAATCACGGTGCGTGTCTACTTAAAAGTGACAAAAAATCAATTTCAGGGTAACATGAATGACCACCGAAAGAATGTAACATGGTTCCAGTGGCCCGCCAATAAAGGTGGAGAGACGGCACACGGCGGGTTTCTTTAGTGGGCGCAGGCCCCACACTACCCTGGTCGTTGCCCCGAACGATAGGGTGTGCGGTTAGGATCACTTTTTCCCGTCATAACAAAAAAAAAAGGGTAACATGAATGAGTTGCCTGGAAACACGAATGAAATGCTAATAACACGAATTAAGTCTGATTGACACTAATGATATTGGCTAAGAATAAAGTTTAGAAATATTTATGTAATTACATTTTTATAATATGAGAAGTGAGAACAAAATAAAAATAAGTACTTTTAATTATGCTTTTAATCAAATATTGACATTAAACAAAAATACAAAACAAATATAACATGCATGATTATGTAACGAAATTATTTTTTGGATCAACAAAATAATAAGTAACAATCTTTTTGTAGTATATTTTCTTATATAGTATTTCTACTTTACTACTTTTCATAATTTATTCATAGGTATGTTTTGGATAGATAATCTTCTGTATCTTACCTAGTTAAATCTTTATTTTTGTGTCTTAATTCTATTTCTTAATATTATATAATAAGTCTCGATAATGTTTTAAAGTTACAATCACTTCTTCTATTATTCCTTTTCAGTTCATATTCTTTTTCTTAATCTAATATCTTTAAACAAGCAATTCTTGTATATATATATATAATCTGAATCTCGGAAACGGCTCCAACGATTTTCATGAAATTATATACAGGAGGTTTCGGGGGCGATAAATCGATCTAGCTAGGTTTCATTTTTAGAAAACGTCGTTTTATCCGGGTTTTCAGGCAATGAAAAACTGCTACAATATTATTAGAATACGGAGGTAAATTTCGCCACCATCTACAAGGTTATAATAGCTCAGGTGGGAAAAACCAGAAAACCCCGGTTCGAGTCTAGATGTCTCCAGTGCGACGTTTTTCCCCCTTTTTTTTCAATTCTTTCTTTTGTGAGAAAAACTCTCAATTTACCAAAACAAAAATACCGAGCAAAGCTCAGTCATCCAATATTATTATATAATCAGTCTTGATATTTTTTTAAAGTTACAATCACTTCTTCTATTATCCCTTTTCAGTGCTTATTCTTTTTCTTAATATTATATAATAAGTCTAGATAATGTTTTAAAGTTACGATATAAATAGAAGAAGTGCTTCTATTCTTCCTTTTCAGTTCTTATTCTTTTTCTATATTATCAGAAGACCGTTCATTAATAAAGCGGAGGAAAGCTTCTTGATGTTCACCAGACACTTTCTGCTGATTTGTTGTTCCTATTATAATACTGGATGGATATATCGTTCAACACTGTAATTCGTTTGCTTGGTGATTTTATATTTTGGACAGCCGATTCGACGACACCCTTATAAATTTTATATAATTGCATATGTTTATCTTCATGTTCGCAGATTTTATCGCTACACAGAAAGCAGCTTAGTTTTCTAAACTCAAGAAACTCGGAATCAGAATTCCAGATCACTTGGTAAACTAACATAGTTCCCTTGAATGGCGAAATATCCCTAGGAAGAAGAAGTTCTTTTTCCATAATTTCATGCTCTACAACTTTAAGCTCAACGTTTTTAACATTTTCGCGAACAACTGAAAGGAATGAAGAGAAATCTCCGACGTCACGCCCACATATAACTTGACGATCAGCTGTCCGCTTAACCACAGCGCCAACGCCGTCGGGGGCGCCTTTGCCATGACCCATTTCTTGGTAATTCCATGTAACTATCTTTAAAGACGGGAAGGTATCTCTGAGCTGAGTCAGTATGTAAAATATTTGTTTGGCTTGTTGGACCATCTGTTAAAATATGTGCGGTGGTAATATGGGGTCATTTTTCGAACACAAATTCTAATGCCTTCTGTAAGTGCGCCCAGACCGCAGGGGAATCATGACGTGTACATTCGCTGACCGTGCATAGACAATAGTGAACAGTCTCCCTGCCTTCCTTCAGATAAGCCACCACGGTATGGAGAGACACTTGTCCAAGGCTACCTCCAAAGTGTAGATTCTGCACCTCTAGCAAATTTGTAGCTATAATTTTCTGAAAAGTCCATGTGGAGAATCGTCTCGTCATGATTAAGCGATTGTTTCAATAAAGTAACCGCTTGTCCAAGGCTACCTCCAAAGTGTAGATTCTGCACCTCTAGCAAATTTGTAGCTATAATTTTCTGAAAAGTCCATGTGGAGAATCGTCTCGTCATGATTAAGCGATTGTTTCAATAAAGTAACCGCTTGGTATTGATTTAAGATGTTCACAGTATGCTTAAAAAATTTTGGCAGGGAATTTTTATATATTACTTTAATCAAAACGAAAACAAAATTAAAAAATAAAAATAATAAATGTATTATGTGCAGAGTGACAACCCTAACAGCGCTGAGTCACAACCCTAGTGGTGTCCAAAATAAAACTAGAAACGTGCCGTAATATAATTATTATGGCTAGCGGCTTGCCGGGCGGAACAAAAAAAAATGCAAAAACCCAAAATGTTGATACTAAAATTAACTGCTTACCCCTAAAAACCAATGGGTTGATGATATTAATATAAACTAAAAGTAAAAGTACAAAGTAAACAAATGACAACGGCTAATGAGCGGAGTCTATTGTTTCAATAACAAACGTACACTATGTATGTATAGCTGAGCCGAATGGAATGTGCATAAAAAACTTTATCAGAAAGTAGTAGGATGTATATTAATTGCTAACCTTATTAATTAACCAATAACGTATTATTTACCCCGTTATGACGGGATACAGGTGTGAGCCGAGATGATGACGCAATACCAAACAGTTACCTTATAGTTAGCACAGGAACAGCTGATTATGTTTTACGAATAAGTAGTAGAAAGTAATATTATCGAACAAGTTAAAAGTATCTCGCACAATCGGGCCGGTATCGTACAATAGAAAAATTATTTATTTTGCGATATTATAGATAATTGGCTTAAAAACCAATTATGGGGTCGAATTTATATGGTTATATGTGCAGAATGAAATGGATAATACGTGAAATAACGCAGTAAATGGGCAGAAATCGGGACTTTTATTGTTTTAAATAGGAGGTAGTTGTATATATGGGTGAAAAAATTTGTGCAGAAAGAGTAAAAGTGGACTGTATTCTAAAGGTTTCTGGAAATTTGCCGGCTCAAAGGTCCAAAATATGTTGTGGCGCTCTGGGGTGGCAAGAAGGATAGGCTGGAGAACTCACCTGACTTTCCTGCGGTTCACCAGAGCTGCCTACAACATTGACGTGCGCTGAGTTGATGGCAAACGGTACCACCAATTTCCTTGAGCTGAATTGGGGTGTAAGACACACAAACACACGCGATACCCTGGCTAGGGGGGTTGAGTTCAATGTCCGGTATTGCCTTACACAGATGTCTATGAGCGTATTTACACTTGATGGACACAACACTAGGACGATAGGTACATACACTAAGTACTTTTATGGGTTTAGCGCGGACACTAGGGCTGATTTATAATTCTTTACCGGGAGACCAAAGTATCTCCGACCCGTACGCGTTACGAATTTCAACTCGAAACTCGAATGTTCAACCGTCTTTGTATGAATGGTGGCGCTGTACATACGTCACTCAATCATTCATTCGTTCCGCCTTTTGGCGGGAACACAAAGTATGAAAGCAAAAAAGTTACTACGGCAACGTAAGAAAATATCAAAAATTCTCAAAGTGACAGGCTTAGATTAAATTACTCCCAAATACTCGCCAAATAGATATAACCGGCAACGATCACTGCAACATAAGAATATAATTATGTAACTTAGCGGACGAAACGACGCTTGAATTAAAATATTAAATTGAATAATTAATTTATTTCATTGCATTAAAAGTGCTGGTCGTGCATCTCGTCACAGCACTCTAAACGACGTTATCCGTCGGGCCTTTGGTAGTGCTAACGTCCCCGCAACTTTGGAGCCTCCCGGACTTTTAAGGGACGATGGCAAAAGCCCCGACGGAATTACGCATAATCCCTGGAAGATAGGACGACCACTAGTGTGGGATGCTACCTGTGTAGATACATTGGCATCGTCTCATCTTCCAGAATCATCTCGGAGTGCTGATGGCGCGGCTACTTCTGCAGAATCACTCAAGCAGCGCAAATATGCCTCGATAAAGGTTACTTTTTTGTGCCGTTTGGTATGGAGTCTATGGGCCCTTGGGGACCCGAAGCTCTTAAAATTTATAAAGAATTGGCGGGTCGTCTTGTGGAGTCGACACGTGACCGAAATGCTGGTCTAAGACAGCAAAGACTAAGCCTCGCCATCCAGCGAGGTAATGCTACCAGCATTTTGGTAACGTTGCCGGCTGTGGGATTCTCGCTTTAACAAATTTTAGTCCACTCGATCTAAAGTTCGCTTAAGTGTATTGTCTAGTCAAATTAGAGCGACAATAACTTCTTAAAAAAAATACTTTATTTTAAGAATACAAGACGAGTTATTACAACGAAGTGAACAATATGAATGAATCTAGAGCTTCTTAGTCTAACTTATATATTAAATATTGTACAGGCGATTGTGAGCTGTATTGGCGTGTACAATGCCAGTGTGGACTCTATCGACTGTTCCTCTTTTTACCAATAAAATCTAATAGGTAATTAATATCGACTAATGCGATATTCTACACGTTATGTCGCTTTGTTTTAACCATACAGAACTGAGTCATACTGAGTTAGGGTTCCTCATATTATTTATATGGGTTCCGTGATACATAACTATATTTAATATCTAATTTATGGAGACATGTGCGGAGTCCTTGTTAGGGATCCTTATGGTACGGGATGCAGGATATATAACTCCTCCCTCCGTAAGATCAAAATCATCTGAATTTTGTGAGTGATGATTTTGTATACATTTAGACAAAATTTTAGACTTATATTTATACAGGAGGAACACAAGTTATCAAAATTAATAAGATACACAAAAATATAGTTGCTAAACTAACACTATTCACATTTATGAGTTTTTGTTTGTTTTTATTGAACTGCACACTCACTATTTAATACGTGAGACAGGAACTGAAGATTTCCTAAATCCACTGTATCCAAGTTGATAGGTTTTCTTCTCAAGTCTGCTGCATTTATTACACTTGGTAAGTTAATAGTTGACGTCCTTTGGTCAGCTATTCGGTTTGCTTGAATACGATGTTTTCTTAGTGTAATTCCTTTTATTTTTATTTCGCAAGGTTTGTTTAGAGTAATAATATAGGTTCCAATAATACCATATTGACTGATATCATTGTCGCAATATTCTGTTAAAAATAGCTGAAAGCCAGAATATATAATCCATGTATCCAGAAGAATATGTTTTATTTTTACATCTGATATTGTTACAGATAGCGGTAGACATGATGTAATATTCGTAGAGAACATCATCAAATCTTGTATAAATTTGTCTTCTTCTAATGGGGATATATCATTTTCATAGCATAAAAATCTTTCCTGATCTATTTCTTTACATGGCTTTATCAATGCGATAGTTTTCAACCCTTTTATGAGAATAAAGGAGTGTTTAGGAGTTATAATATTTTTCTTGCCTTTAAATTTGTGTTTTAATATTTTTGTATAATTATTATGTCATAGGACAAATATCGCCCGTGAATATAATCATCAAAATATTTTTTTATGTGTTAGGAACAACGTTATCAAAGGATAAACATCGTTCGCGATTAGGCGTTAGTTCTTTTCGTGTAAAATTAATTTATAGGACAAGCATCGCCTGTGAATTTAATAGTTAAACATGAACCAAATACAGTTAATCCCTAAAGATATACTAGAAATAATCCCTAGATATGACGGTGACGAGAAACTTTTAAACTTTTTTAACACAAAATGTGAATACGTTTTAAGATATTTTCGTGGAGAAAATAATATCGCACAACAAACATACGTACTTCAGGCGCTAACTAGTAGATTAGTAGGTAAAGCCGCTATTTTAATCAGCGAAAGAGATAACATAATCTCTTGGGAATCTCTTAAAGAATTATTAATACAACATTTCGGAGATCCTAGATCCGAAGCTTGCATTGCAATAGAACTAGAAAACATTAAAATTAAATCTGGTGAAACATATTTAGACTTCTGCCATCGAATCCAAAATGTCAAAAGCTCTCTAATAGCTAAAGTAAATATATTAACCGATGAAGGTATTAAAGCAGCTAAAATGATGATTTATAATAACACAGCACTTAACGTTTTTATGAACAATTTACCCGAGGAATTATTAAGATTCGTTCGTTTAAACAAATGCCTAAATTTGGAATCAGCTCTTAGTGTCGTAATGGAAGAGGTTAATTTCCAAAATAGATACAACTCAAGGAATAAAATCATGAAACAAACATCTAATCATAATCCTTTAATTACACCACAATTTAAGTTCGGATTACCACAAAACCAAAACTTTAAACCTCAACCCATACAACAATTTAGACAAAATTTCATACTACAAAATTAAACTAAATTTAATGTAACACCTCAACAAAATCCTAACCCAACGTTTAAATTTAATCAATTCAATCAGAGACCACCGTTCAGAATCGATAATAATCAACAACAATTCCCTAGAACCGTAAATAACTATAAACAATTAGGATTCTTCAAAACAACCCCTAGCCAACAATTCCGTTTCGGGATACTAAAACCTCACGCACCTAAATTCAATACTGACGCCTCTATGAGAACAGCCAAAAACAATATGTTAGTAGACCCATATATAAATGAAATATATTATCAAAACGACGAATACGAACCGGAACAAGAAATGTTTCAAGAAGGCAACCCAACCAACGAATACGACAATACATTTCAATGCTATGAGATAGACGAAAATAACATACCCGAGGATAATACTCCGTGTAATTTACAAGAAAATTTTCAGACAATAGCCTCACAGAAAGAACCGAATTAATACATCTAAACTATAATTCTGCATTTAAACTACCTCATATTAAAATTCCCGAAATAAATTCAGTTTTTATGATCGATACAGGTAGCACACGATCGTTTATTAGCCCCGAAAAGGCAGACGAATTTTTCAAAGATTATATATATATATATATAGAACCCTTTGAAGTAATAAGCACTCATGCATGTAGTAAACATGATGAAGTAGCATATATACCATTGACAGAAACTTTCCAATCAAATTTGTCTCACAAATTTTATGTTTATAATGTAGACAGTAGATACAACGGTCTTATCGGATCTGATCTTCTAAAAGAATTAGAAGCGAATATAGACAAGAAGAACCAAATTTTAAAAACTCAAAACACAGAAATACCAATTTTATACAATCCCACTTATGAAGTAACAATACCTCCTCGATCTGAAATCAAAACAATGATCCCAACTTCGATACAAAACGGAGAAGGCATATTAACAATTTTAATATATACAATTTTACCCTGGTGTCCGTACACCAACTGCTATAGTTAACTTGCATAAATTCATTTGCACAGACTATCATACAAAATACGACTAAAAATAAAACTAAAATTATATTTGATAGACCTTTGAAAGTTCTTAAATATAACAAACAAACTCCAAACCTTAACATAACTGATGTAAATTCAAATATAGATGAAATTCTTACAACATTTTTCATTGCGACCAAATCCCTTTAACATTTACCAACCAAGTAAAACATAGAATAAGAACAAAGAACGAAGACCCGATTTACATACACACTCCCCTAACGAAAATAAGGAAATTCAAAAACAGGTTGATAAATTGTTAGAAAATAATGTTATCCGTGAATCACATTCCCCATGGCCAGCCCCTGTACATTTAGTTAGTAAAAAAATAGACGCATCAGGCGAACAAAAGTTCCGCATGGTGATTGACTACAGACGCCTTAACGAAATAACAACAGACGATAAATATCCCTTACCAAACATATCAGACTTGTTCGATAGACTAGGAAAAGCTTGCTATTTCTCTACAATAGATCTTGCTAGTGGATACCATCAGATCGAAGTAGAAAAAGAAGATAACCCAAAACAGCCTTTACTACCCAATCCGGTCATTTTGAATTCAAAAGAATGTCATTTAGTTTAAAAACAGCACCTGCAACATTTCAAAGAGCAATGGACAATATTTTAAGAGGTCTACAGGGCATACACTGTTTTGTTTATCTTGATGACATTATTGTCTATTCATTTAGTTTACCAGAACACATAGATAAATTAAAGAAAATATTTGATAGACTCCGTGAAATAAATTTAAAAGTTACCCTTAATAAATATGAATTTTTAAGAAAGGAAGTATTATACTTTGGACACAGTATCACTAAAGATGGTCTTCAACCAAATAATGATAAAATTCGTGCAGTTTTAGAATTCCCTTTGCCCAAAACAACAACAGAAATCAAAAGCTTTTAGGACTAGTAGGATACTACAGAAAATTCATTAAAGATTTCTCTAAAATAACTCAACCCCTAACTAATTGTCTAAAAAAGAAGAATAAAGTAACAATTACTAAAGAATATACAGACGCATTCGAAAAATGCAAACAACTATTAACTAACGCCCCTTTATTACAATTTCCTGATTTTAATAAACCCTTTTTGTTGACAACCGACGCATCAAACTTTGCAGTAGGACCAGTTTTATCTCAAGGTACCGTAGGAAGTGATAAACCACTAGCTTTTGCAAGCAGAACTTTAAATAGCGCAGAAACAAGATATAGTGCCATAGAAAAAGAACTCTTGGCAGTCGTATGGGCTTGTAAACATTTCAGACCTTACCTCTATGGAAATAAATTTTCAATTTTAAGTGACCATAGGCCTGTCGTGTGGTTACATTCTTTAAAAGAAACGGGCAGCAGATTAACTAGATGGAGATTACGTTTAGCAGAATATGATTATGAAGTAAAATACAAACCTGGAAAACAAAATAGTAACGCAGACGCATTATCACGAATAAAATTAAATATTTTAGATAACATTTCAATGAAAGTCAATACCCCAGATACAATATCTATCTCTTCGGAAGATGAAGAAATAGATGATATTTCATACAATAATAAAAGACCCAGATCACCTTATTCAATACCATCGTTAGACAGCCAAACAGTTACTACCTTAGAAAAATCTGACTCTTCTATGATAACCGTTCACTCAGAATTAAATATAGACTCCGCTGATATACCAATTTTAAACGAAGCAATAGATACAAAACCAAACCAAATATTAATATTCACTTGGAATAGAAATAAATACACTGCCAAAGACCTATCCCATAATAAACAAAAGATATACGAAGTTCATATGCCAACAAATAATACTGATTTAATAAAACAATTTCTAAAAGAATACATATACGACCCAAAATTAAATACTTTGTGTATTTTGAGGATAATATACATCGCAAACAATTTACTGAACTAATTACCATATTATTTAAGAAAGACTCAGTTAAATTCTTCGAATGTACAAAAAGAGTAGTACATGTAAGAGATGAAGATGAACAACGTAAAATCGTTTTAAAATACCATATCGGAAAAAGTTGTCACAGAGGTATTAAGGAAACCATAGCACATTTAAAAAGAACATATATATTATTGGAATAATTTAGATCAAACCGTAGCTAGTATAATTAACGCCTGCGAAGCATGCAAACAAATGAAATATGACAGAAAGCCATTAATATGTAATTCGGCGTTTTTGACCTAATTACATATAATATGTTACTTTGGCGATGTTTGGTCCAATTTTCACATATGGGTAAAGCATGGAATGGGAAACAGTGAAAGGTTTACTCACATATGGAAGGTTCACATATGGGAGGTTTACTCACGCATGGAATGGGAAACAGTGAAAGGTTTACTCACGCTGATTCTATATTGTCCAGTCCGTTAACGTCGTTTGTCACTTCAAGACAAATTTATTTAGTTCTGTATGTTCCTGATATTGGCTTGGCAACCTGTAATAAGTTAGGTCGATGCTTGTACCTGAAAACACTTAAAAACTTTTTGCGCCAAAATCTATCCACAAGGCTGCGCCAGTCAAATTAGAGCGACAATAACTTCTTAAAAAAATACTTTATTTTAAGAATACAAGACGAGTTATTACAACGAAGTGAACAATATGAATGAATCTAGAGCTTCTTAGTCTAACTTATATATTAAATATTGTACAGGCGATTCTGAGCTGTATTGGCGTGTACAATGCCAGTGTGGACTCTATCGACTGTGAGAAAACTCTTTTTACCAATAAAATCTAATAGGTAATTAATATCGACTAATGCGATATTCTACACGTTATGTCCCTTTGTTTTAACCATACAGAACTGAGTCATACTGAGTTAGGGTTCCTCATATTATTTAATATGGGTTCCGTGATAAATAACTATATTTAATATCTAATTTATGGAGACATGTGCGGAGTCCTTGTTAGGGATCCTTATGGTACGGGATGCAGGATATATAACTATCTATAGATAGTCTTATTGGTTACGCCTGTTGGCTTAAATTGCGTAAATAATTATATAAGTTGTTAATATATAATATTCAACGAGGGAGAAACCTCAGCTTGAGATCGTGATGATCTTCTACTTCTGGTGGAGTGATTCACCTCTTGTATGGGCAGCATTCGCCATACCATACTGAGTGTGGCAACACTGGCAACATTGAATGGGCTGCCATTATTGCATATCTTGATTTAACGTAACGCGCGCGCGCACGGGACTCAGTGCCAACTCATGACCAACGAACTCTTATGGTGTTACGGTAAACCTCGAGACTCCTCTGTGATATCCTGATATCTGGTGATTACATCGAAGTTAGGGCTTGTAGAGCGTGTCTACTGCTGGATTTAGGGTGAGTTGCGATCTAAGCTTCCATATTCATCGTTGAATTTTACTTGCATTTGTCTTTTTTCAAAGTTGTTTACTAGCCAGCATATTAACCATACATTTATAAAATACAGTCCACTAGCTTATCCATTTATTTTGGCCCAAACGAGCCGGATTTAGTAGATAATTTAGTTAAACGTACTAAATTACATTATTGTTTGTCAATGTGACACTCACTCGAGATTGAACCTTATTGCACAGTCATAACGGCGACAATTAGATTTAATAATTATTCGCAGAGGGTAGGTATAATATAATTATCTTCCTCACATTTATTTCGTTTCGGTCATAGGTTCACTAATACTAATTTTATAATTAGCACGATAATAAGCAAGTAAGTGTTATTAAAAATATATCGATTTAATATAATATAAAATTTTACTACTTAGGTACGCTCATGTATCACACTAATTTAGCTTGTAGGTACATTGCGTAAATTTGGCAACAAGCGTTATTATTGATTATTATTACTAACTAGTGTCCCACTGCTGGACAAGCTTTCCCACAATTGAGCAAAGGCGCGTAGTTGCATAAGTCTTAGCTCAATACGTTATTATTATTGTAATAAGCTTATGTTTCATAGTTGGGCAAGTTTTCCCATGGTTGGACAAGTTATGTCGCGGATAATATTGCATAAGTTTTAGCATGTTACGTAGGTATGATATTATACCATTGGGTGGGTACCTATTTGTATAACCTAAAAATAAAATTCATAAGAAACTAGTAGGTAGGTATACCACGGTACAGACTAGTTTTCTTTGCCATATTATTATAATAATTATATTCATATAGGTGCTTAGTAGTAGGTAATACCC
The DNA here is from genome assembly GCA_948253155.1 of Leucoma salicis. Taxonomy (NCBI): domain Eukaryota; kingdom Metazoa; phylum Arthropoda; class Insecta; order Lepidoptera; family Erebidae; genus Leucoma; species Leucoma salicis. Next base: position 8,204,536 of record OX411805.1, on the reverse strand, counting down.
ACGGAGTTTTCTGTACTCCGTGGTAATACCCATCGTTATGGATCAACGAAATAAGAAATTAAAACTGGCTGAGGCCAAGCGTGCACAGTAGCTCGACCATGAGTTTATGCTATAAAGATACGATAGGTAGTTAGAGTCGCTAGCGTTTATATGTGTATAGGATAGATTTCGATAGTACTCGTACCATGAGTTAAATTGCCGCTACGTCACTTGCTCAAGTAAGCTCGACAGTAGATTTACGTAGCATGTCGTTATGTTGGTACAGTGTAAACTTACAGCTAGCTTCAGGCTTGTTATTGTTCTCCTTTTCAAATCCGTGTTCAAGTTCAATTCCGTGCTATTATCCGACTAAATAGATGGGTCGCTTTTGTTTAAGTGTGTATTCGTAATAGTTCGATTTCGAATTTTGCCTCTTTAATGTAAACAAATGTTAGTGGCTAATGTCAACAAAATATTGCCAAGTCAATCAATCTCACATCATGCTCACATCTCACTTATATCCCCATTGTATTTATTGTAGATCGCGATCGATAATGTGCGGTATTGTTGTTGTGAAACTTTTTTGTATTAATATTATGAGAACCAGTGCCTCTCGATTTCAATTACTAGTGGAGTGTATGATGGTGGTCGCCGGCGGGTTGTAACATACCCAACCCAACAATATTTTATTGTGACATCATCTTACCTTTGATTCCAATGAAACCCTTTGTGAAGACTTTATTTCTGTAAACTGAGGTAAAATTGCACAAATAATCTTAAAAAGACTTTTTTGTTAAGCCTGTATTTGCAAACGTATTCTCACTAATATTTTCTAATGAACATCAAACTAGAATTCTCATATTAGCTTGAGTTTTTCTTTATTCCCGGCGATTATCCTCATATTCAGCCACCGCTAACATATTCCATGCTAAATATGCTCTTTCAGGCATTTACACCAAAACTTTAGTAAGTATTATAGATAAACTAAGTCTTTCACCACACAATAATGCAGTGAGTTACGTAACTACAATCGAAACGGTTTTGTTCGATAGCGTAAGACAAATTCATAACTCATGGTACCAAATTTGTATACAAATGCCAAGTCGCTATCGAATTCCTTTCGATAGGTATTTTACGCATCGAAATATTAAGTGACTCAATACTCCGAATTTAATTCCCTACGTAACCGCCAGAGGCGCTGTAAGGTTTGTCATACAAATATTTTACGTAGTCGCTAGCGAGTTTACGTGAGCAAAACTGATGGTTGAGCTACAGTTGTTTGCTCAGTTACAATCTACTTTCAATTTAATTGCCAAGTCACAAAAGGATATTAGAGCTCGTCAGTCTTTTATAGTCCACGCTCGGCACGTAGATACGATTCGTGAAGAGTACAAAGAGTTAACTTATATAATTTAGAAATAGATGAAAACTATGTGGTCAATTATCAGTCATTAACTGCCTTTGACGAGGTGTATTTTAACATAAAGGTGCAGTTGAATGAATTAGAACCGCCTCCTTCGGCAGCGCCTCCTAGTGCCTTCGGTCACTGCGATCAAGGCAACAGTAATGATACTATTAAACTCCCTCGAATAAAACTTCCTATGTTTGCCGGGGATATTCAATCCTTTCCGTATTTTTATGAAACGTTTAAAAGGATTATTCACGATAATCAATCTTTGACTAATACCGAGCGAGTTTATTATCTATTGAGTCGTCTTTCAGGAACTGCGAAAGATATCTGTGCGGGGTTAGCGCCATCTGCCGATAATTATAATTTAATATGGCAAGCGTTGATAACTAAATATAATGATCCGCGAGCACTCGGCACTTCGTATTTGAATCAGTTATTTTCTTTAAAACCTGTTGGTCCTTCACCTATCCCATTAGAAAAACTTATCGATAAATATGCGGCTTTAATAGCCGCTTTAAAACAATAAAAAATTCCTGACCTCAGCGAATTTATTTTCGTGCACTTGGGGCTGAAGCTATTAGATTGTGAGACAGCTAAAGCATATGAAATGTCTATTAGGACTACTAACGATATGCCTAAATACGACGAATTTGTCGCCTTTGTGCGACGGCAGGTTAAGATATTGCATCGCGTGTCGTCGTCTACTGGCACAGCGGGTCGGTCCGCGACTAAACAAGCACCGTCTGGCGGTAGCGCGTTCGAATCGCGAGGCACGCTGCCGCGTAATCCTCGAGCTTATATATCCACACAACCCGTTGCGTCCTCTAGCGGCCGTTGCACCTTGTGTGGAAATAATTGTCATACTAATTTATTTGTTTGTTAACAATTTTTATCTCTTCGTCCTAGTGATAGGTATAAGAGCACAAAGGAAAATCGTGCATGCACGAAGTGTTACCTATATCAGTCCGCATGACCGATATCGGTTACGAGGGCCTGTTATCGAACTGAATAGGACTGATATAGGTATATACCATACCTTGTTACATTTTGGTAATAATAATAATCATAATATAGAGCAGTCAAGGGCTGCGCCTCGGTCTAGAATGACCACTATGGCGGTGGATAAGCCGAGTATATCAGTGCCAATTTCTGAAACTGTGGTAACGGATTCGAATCCGGAAGTGGCTGTTTGCACTTTGTCATCCACAAATTGTATCTCGCGTATCCAGACCACGGAGGTACTGGCTACTGCAAAGGTTATCGCTACTGCTCGCGATGGTCGCGATGTGTTTATCAGGTGTCTTATAGACCCAGGTTCCCCGAAGCACTACATAACGTCAAGGTGTTGTTATAAGTTAGGATTGAAGGTCAATCGCGATCAGTCCGCTCTAACGATTCACGGTATAGGTGGTTCATCACAAACCGTTAGGGGTCCTGTTGACGTAAGGTTTAGGTCACGATTCGATCGGGGTTCGAAGTTCAACATCAAGGCTATGGTTTTAAATCAGATAACCGGTATATTACCTAGTTGTCAAATCGACATTGAGTTGTTTGACAGTTTGAAAAATATCCCACTGGGGGATGATACCTGGGGTACACCGGGAGAAATTGATCTTTTAGTAGGTGTAAATTTATTTGCACAAATATTACTTGGGAATACAATTGTTAATCCGCCGGGTGCACCTAGCGCTTTAGTTACGGTTTTGGGTTATATTATATTGGGTGAAGCTCCCGTTACGTCACCACCTGTAACGTCTCAATCCCTATGTGCTGTAACCCCTGGTGAAATAGATAGACAAGTAAGAAAATTTTGAGACAGAGAATATTGATACCCAACCTATTGTAAGTCTAGATGATATGTATTGTGAGGATTTTTATACCGCAACTACCATTCGGAAACCTTCTGGGGAGTACGAGGTAGCTTTGCCTTTTAAATTAAATCCAGACTCCCTCGGGAATTCTTATGATACTGCTAAACGTAGATTTTTAGGTTTAGAACGTACATTGTCAAGACAGCCCGAGTTAAGGGCTCTCTATGATGATGTCATAAGGGATTATATTGACAAGAGTTATTTGTCTAAAGTAAAGTCGTTAAGTATGGACGACTGTAATTATTTTATTCCGCATCACGCAGTCATTCGACGAGATAAGTCGACGACTAGAGTGAAACCTGTCCTAGACGCAAGTTCGAAATCCGATAATGGGTTGTCTTTAAATAACATTTTACATGCAGGTCCTAATCTACAAAAAGATCTGTTTACAATACTTCTTAATTTAAGATTATTCGCTGTTGCTCTCTCGGCCGACGTACGCCAAATGTATTTTCGAATTGGAGTACGCCCGCAAGACCGTTGTGTTCAACGAATTGTCTATAGATTTAGTCCAAGCGAGACACCGACAGCACTTGATGTACAGCGACCTTATGAAGATGGCCAATTACACATATTAATAGAGTTGCCTTCGGCCTTAAATGTAGTCCTTTTTTGGCTTTACGAACACTTGTTCAGTTGTCAAGCGATGAGGGCAAGCGCTACCCTATAGTTAAGGAAATTGTTGACCGTGACAGCTATATGGATGATATTGTTAGTTCCATAATTCGTACTGATGTGGCGGTAAAAGACGCCCATGAGCTGATCGGGTTGTTCATGGCCGGCGGGTTTGAGTTGGTGAAGTGGGCTAGCAATTGTATGGACGTACTCGAAAATATTCCGCAGTAATATCGACTCGAGTTTGATAAGGATGCCAATTTAAAAATATTAGGGTTGGTTTGGTATCCTAGTGATGACGTGTTTGCCTTCAAGGTCACAGCTGATGATCGTCCTTGTACTAAGAGAAATATTTTGTCTACAGTCGCTCGACTTTTTGACGTCTTAGGACTGGTCGCGCCTTTAATATTATATGCCAAGCTCTTAATTAAAGAACATTTGTTGAAACGGTTTATCTCGCGCCGGGGGCCTACAAATTATTTATACACAGATAATGGCACCAATTTTATCGGCGCTCGCACATATTTGCGTGAAATTTATAGTTTTCTAACGCGAGAATGTTATCCTCTCTGGGAGAAAGAGCTTTCTGAACATAAAATTTCGATTAGAACTATACCGCCGAGCTCGCCTCATTGGGGAGGTTGTTGGGAAAGTACAGTAAAATGTGTCAAAACCCATTTATATAAGGTTATAGGAACCCAAGTTCTCACTTTTGAAGAACTTTCTAGTTCTTACTCAAATAGAATGCCTGCTTAATTCACGACCATTGACTATATTAAGCTCAGACCCCGCGAAGCCTGAAGCTTTAACGCCCGCGCATTTTTTACATACTGTGCCACTTAAATTCATGCCGACTTATGAAATAGGAGATAGTCTTCCGCACCTTCTTGACAGATATGATCTATTAGACAAACTTGTTCAATCATTTTGGAAAAGATGGCGCGGAGAATACCTGCGTACCCTTCAGGTAAGGCAGAAGTGGAACACTCCTTCTTTACCTATAAAAGAAGGAATGGTTGTCATTGTGATGCAAGCTAATGCTATGCCGTTGCAGTGGCCGTTAGGCATCATCGAGTCTGTTGCGAAGGGTAAAGACGGTATTATAAGAGTCGAGCAAGTGCGCACCAAATTCGGGTCTTATCTTAGACCTGTAGTTAAGTTGTGTCCTCTTCCGACACAGTCGTTTATAGTGCTTATTACTTGTCAACTATAATTATTAAGTTATTAGGTTAAATATTAGTGTTAAGATAGGGATGCAATGAGGTTCAATACACGGGTGTAGTCACCTAAATGTTATTATAACTATTTTTTATTTC